>LUCM01001929.1:50804-67103 GCA_008360955.1 Fasciolopsis buskii | reverse complement strand
CAAAGTGTCGCTCTCATATTTCAACATGATCCTCTTTTCGTTCCATATCCTCTAGAATCAATATCTATAGCAAATCCACTGTCCCATATTTAGCACGCATTTTCACAATCGGTGACGGTGTTTTAGCCGATTTCCTGAGCAACCTATCACAATTTGCTATGATTATTTCTCGATGAGTTTTTTTCATATTTCACATGGCGATGGGTATAAACATTTTTTCCTATTTTATTTTTACCCTCAAGTTTTTGACTGAAATGCGACATTATTTTTGTACACGAAAGGCCATACAATGGAATACATGGAACTGAATCAACATTTGTCTATGGGAGGATTCGTGAGTGTTATATTTTGGCAATACTATCTCTAGTATGTATAATTCTACAGCATTTTTGTCTCTTTAAGCTTCTAACTAACAGGAAATGCAAAAGCCTTCAGGCACGTAGGGACCAGAATTGGTCTGCGCCTTCTCACTTACGTATCAGGCATAAAAAATAGCGAACAACACGCCATTTTCCTGAGAGCTGTAGGTCCACATACCAGCTCAGTAACGTGTGCCAGTTCGTTGAGACGATAGCGGATCAATGAATCAATCCGGCCTGTACATTTGCCCGATTGGTTTCCGCTTGCAGCCTGGGCTTCGGTAGGGACGTGTGCAGACAGATTTCTGTCAATTTTATCGAAGGATCGATTGTCTACAAGGTAACTTATGCGTAATGTTTTTCAGCTGCGAAAAAAATTGGTTTAAAAAAATCCCTGTAAATAACTGTCAGATTAGTAAAATTACTAGTCAAACTCTTTTGATTCAACCTTAATATTAACGAAGCGTGTAATGAAACGTCATTACCTGGTAACTTTCGGCAGTGGAACATTGAAAGAATCATCCAACATCCGGAACATCTGTGAGAAATGTAGAGAACCAATCGCAGTGCCTGGCTGAGATTTAAAAAAATTGAATGATCGATGAAATCACTGGCCGAGAATTGAGAAATGCTTTGAGGTCAAGCAGCAAACAGAATTGGATGAAGATGCCATATTGTGTTGGTATTCGATGAACCTTTGGGAACCGATTACGGTGGCCTAGTAGCTAAGGTCTTCCAATGATATCCACTCAGTTAATGCACCAGACTGCGTTGGGAAGTGGTAAATTGATTTTGCCAATAGATCCTAAAAAAACTAAAAGGCTGTGTATCAATCTCATCGACTCATACCTTACAACTACTATTCTCGCACTGATAAGTTTTTTTATTTTGGTTCCTTCCTCAAGACGCAGTAAACTGAAAAGAGAAATGACCGAAGAATAGTGAAAGAGAAACTATACAGGTGACTACACCTTAACGTTCTTCCTTCTCACACTGGAGGGGGAATAACTTGCTTGCGGATGGTTGCAGAAAGCGGTTGATTATGAGCAGAAATCCGTCACCAAACGCTTATCGTCGTTCACCACATGGGCTCACTCATATAGGCACATACGCGTCGCACACAAGTGCCGAAATCAGCCAACCTGTTGGCAGAAGACGAAAGACTACGGACAAAAGAACGCCACTGACCGTGGTATTTGCAAATATCACCTATTGTCTAAAATTGAGACTTGATGAGATGGGATGTGGTAGATCTAAATCCTGCAGTCTAACAGGACTTACATCAACCATCCCGCTGGATGAGGTTTTGATACCTTTTCCCTGTTTGGTTCACTCGTCGCCTCAATCTATTTTTCACCAGTCATCTGTTTCGAGCAATTGCATACAGCAAACAAGCCAGAAGGTGATCAAATGGATTATACGTCTGTCACCGAAAGGGTCAGAGGTCTGAATCCCAGATTTGCCGGTCACGTTGGTGGCAGACGGCCACTCACTGCCATTCCGCTCGTTACCACCACTGACTTACTGACCTAATGTGGTTCTCTCCAATTCTAACTTCCGGGGTCAAGGTTGCCGGTCCCTTCCCCTCGTGTAGTGGCTTTGGGACACTTGCCTCCCAGTTCACCCATAGTTCAAGCATATCATAAAAAATATAATCTACCATTACGTCCAACATAAGTTTCAGCCACCTTAATCTGTTTCGATTAAATGATTCCCCTCAGTACTGGACCCTCGACTTCAGTAACTCAAGCTTGATCTTTCTGGTACCAGTAATTCTATGAAGATGCCACAAATCCTCAGTCCCTCAAGACCTTGTTTCTCAGGGGATCGAATTGGTACTATGTACAATCAAGCTATACTTTATGATCCGATTTGATGCCGAAGTCAAGTGCGCCTCAAACCGGTAACAACCAATCGAGTTTTCTGTGCCCTATTGTCCTTGACTCGAAGTCTGTCCTTTTCTAGTTTGGACTGCGAATAGAAAGTCACTCTTAATTCTGTATCATGCCAAAATGCACAACTACCGAGAGTGACAAGGTTTATTGATTTGGACTGTCAATGGGTGATGGGCCATGGGCTGCTAACCGAACTGTTGCAAAATCGATTTGATCATTTTCCGTCGGAATGCTTCATATTCTGTCTATTGATATACCAGGATTGAGTGCGATCGCTTTGCAAAAATAGCCGTTATGGTCTCCACAACTTTTCCCGTTCCCAGTTTCTCATTGGACAAACTCTTGGACTATTCCCGACAAGTGACTCCTCAATCGTCCAAACTCCCTAAGAGAAATTGAACAGACACAGGTAAGGAAACGGGATGCGAATTAATCCAGAAGTCAACACCTCACATACTATGAAGAGGAAGAATCATTGACACATGCCACTGTTTTTTTGATCGTCAGGCTTAATTGATGAATGCGTCTGGTTGAGTTGCGTAACTACTTGTCGATGACTGATTGTTTGGGCGGTTGGTGAGAGATACATGCATTATGTTACCACTGACTGACGAATTTGAATGTTACCTGTGATGAACCGGTTGGCTAATGGACCCCAGTACCACAGAAATGTGAGCTGCTTATTATCTGTTGTTAGCAAGTCTTCTGGCCGCGGGTTGATTGGATGATGGATGTTGGGTTTGTTATGATGATGCATTTTCAAGATTTTTGATTTGCTGACATTCCCCGCACATTTTTCTACTACACCTTGGGCTATGACTTGCCATTAACCAACAGCAATCGAATGAATAACTAGTAACAGATTAGACTAAAAATTACATGCTTATTTCATCTACCTAGGCAGAATTTGAACAACACCTAAGTGTAACCGACACATGTGCATGAGATGTGATTTACGTGGAAACTGTGACTTGTGTTAGGACATGTCGCTACTTGCTCACTAAAATAGAATGGGTAAAGGACGCCCATCCTAGTGAATGTTTCGTAACTTGAACGGCAAATGTAGGGTTTCTCCGTGAATCATTCAATGTCCTATCCGTTGGAATTCACAAGAACCATTGGCTGAAGAAGATGAGAATGAACATACATCATCGCTATAGGGACGTTCCTTCAGCCAGTCCTTCGATAATGAAGTGATATTAAGGTTTCTCACTAGAATCTCATTTGAATCGTTAGGAGAGTGGATGGATGGTAGGTCCATTTAAGAATCACATAGTGATTCGTGGGAGGATTTTTGTCAGTCGGGCAAGGCCAAACAAATGAGATTCTAGTACGTAACCAAGAATAGAGCACACTAGAAAAAGGATGGCTGGACAGAATAATATCGGGTAAGCATACATGAAGAGCGACAATAACCGTTTAACCGGTTGTGTGCTTCCGGGGAAATTTTCTTCATCCATCAGTATGTGAAATACACTACTGCGATAATAAGATGTTCTCCGAACAATATGTGCAAAAAGGATTACTCGTTTGTGCAGTTCTGTGTCAATGCCATTTCTGGCAAAGCTCATATAATCATCCTTGCGAGGAACTCAAAATGGAACAGTATCAAAATATGTTGCATTCCAAGGGATTTCAACTTCAAACTTTCTTTCTGGCTGGCAATTTGAGTTGGATGAACGAGACAGTTGTAGGCGTATGTCCTTTAGAATCCGCTTGTTATTCACGTTTTTGGTTTAGATCATACCAAAACGACCAGGTTTGCAAAACCCCCATGAAACATCGGTTATGCGTGACTCAACGTTTGAACTACCGCCGATGGCCAACTCCCCATCGCAAACGATGTAAACACCGACATTTGTTCCATGTCAGCTGCAAATCATGAATAATACACACGTTTCTATTCCAAACCAAAGCACGAAACAGGAATGTCGATACAGCATACACCGATCCGACCGTGTGTGGCCATGTAGACGTGTCTTCATGGTGGCCAGCGATAAGCTAAGCCTTGCTAATGCATGATGGATGAATTCAAAATAAAAAAAATAAACTAAAATGGCATAACAGCGTCACTTTATTTTTGCCAATGAATGACACAAATGCAGCCCTATTAAAGTTATTTATTTCGCAAATTTTATTATTTTCCAATGGACTGACAATAGGTACGTCAGACACCTGACTATTGACCTGTCGTACAGTATTAACACAACTCTGTGCTGATAAACATGAAACCGTTGTTTCATTTTTAATGAAGCACGATAGGAATTACCGGAGTCACTCCGACAAGGAGGAGGGAATGCAAACCTGATTGAAATGAACGTCTGTTAACTGAGCATCTGGATAGCAAGCCATTCTGAATTGAACGAGGACGATGTGATTTCCATCAGCAAACCAGGTACGGCACCGTTCCCTTGAGCCCGTTAGACAGCGATGAGATTATTCATTTTCTTCCGTTGTAGTGTAAATGCAAATTGTTGTTTTAGCGTTTACTGTTGTTTTGATCGCAGTCCTGGTCGTGATCACGGTCATTGTTATGATAATGGAACAAACATCCTCTCCTAACAATTTCCTTTTCGAATGTCCCATACGCGTTGAGTGACAGTATCCTAATATCTAGTTCGCCTAGACAGCAAAAGTGCCTATCCTGAGAAAGCCGAGTTGTGCAGCTAGGATGAATGATTTTTCTTCCACTTATCTGTCAATTGCCTCTTTATAGAAATTATTTTTCTTGACTGTGATGAAAATATTTAAAGGATAAAAAAGGGCAGAGTAAACGGTATGTTGTGTTCACTTTAGTAGGACGAAACAGAGCAGACGGTTATTGATTTCCCTATGCCATTTATCATTTTCCTGCAAAAATAAAAAAATTTTCTCGATCGTTCACGAAAGCAACGGAACAACGGGGAGCGATCGTA
This sequence comes from Fasciolopsis buskii, assembly GCA_008360955.1. Classification (NCBI taxonomy): domain Eukaryota; kingdom Metazoa; phylum Platyhelminthes; class Trematoda; order Plagiorchiida; family Fasciolidae; genus Fasciolopsis; species Fasciolopsis buskii. The sequence continues at coordinate 61,934 of LUCM01001929.1, read as the reverse complement.
AATGTGTGTGCACGTTATACCTGTCTTTTAACTGTCTACGGTAACACTGCTTCCCGATTAAGACATTATCCATCGACGCATACATATTTTTTCCTGTCTGACACCTTTGCCAGCTACAAATCTATTCAAAGTGTTAATAGTCATTAGCTAGTACAATTTGAAGAAGCGAAACTTCCGAATAATTTTGTGGAGTTTTTAAAGTTTTCAAATTCTGATCTCGAAGCTCAACTTCGAGAGCTGCCCCCAAACTGTATTTTGGGTGCTATGTCGTCGATTTGAACTACGTAAGACCTAAATTGCTTCAGCTTTCGAATCCGTATTCATCGTATGACAGAGATGGAGTGTTCAGCCATTAAAAACACGAAGTGCTTTTAAATCACAGACTTATAAATTGCAGGTCCTGTCACACACACACACACACACACACACTCTGTTCTTGGGTCACTTGCAACACGTGCTGCTGGAACAAGCTTAAGCAAAGAGTTGATTTCGTTCCTACTGCACGCTTGCTCATTTAAGAGAACTTGTTTCTACTGAATTTTCCGTGCCACATTTCTATTCGGTCACTTTTCTATCCAAGCACAAGACGAGTCCGAACAAGTTGATTCGATTGGTTGCAGCTGGAATCAGTGTTACAATAACGTGTGAAATGATTACGGTACTTGGCCAGTCAATCAGTCATTTCGTACAACCGCAGTTTCGTTTGCGTATGTGTGAACAGCGTGACCGTTCACATGGTGAACGAAAACCAAGGCGACAGCCGAGACAACGATAACATCTATCGCCCGGGGGTACCCTGTTCCCCGGGTCACCACTGATCGTTCGATATTTTTGTTAGTGGTCAAATCAGGACACTCACGTGTGTGTCGATGATTGACGTGCTTGTAATTCTGGCTACCATAGTTGATAAAAAGCACTCTGCCATCTCGGTATTAGGACGGGGCCAGGCCCACATGCACACAAACAGCAACAGCAACAACAACAACAACAACATCAACAACAAGCTAACAGTCGAGAGTAATCGCATTTTTCAGTCATGAACTGATGCACTAATTGTTTGGAACGGATAGCAAAGTCATGATTGACTTGGACAATCACTTTGAATGACGTGATGTGCTATCCACAAGATCGTCAGAATGCAGACGTCCAGATGAAACTAATAGCACGTGAACAAAACACATCTTCCAGTCCACGACACAATCCGTCATACTTCTTGTTGGTTTCGCATTGTTTGGTTTGGAAAAACAAAATTATCCCATTTTGTATGAATAATCGCGCACAAATGTCAGTAAACCTTGGATAACAAATATCGGAACTGAACGAAAGCAAAAATTTGTGATCTTCAAATTTGTGCGAACCGGACCAATAATGCCATTTGTGTACTCCCCGTTTGGTTTTGACACGTTGGTAAAAGCGATTTGGAATAATCCGAGTAGGTGAAGTTACGTAAGGATAAATTATTCATCATCGTGAACCTTTAGGTGTGAATTGGCTGCGGCAAGACTTCGTTCTGAGTCAACCAGTGACGATCGCTTGCGTTCGCAGGCATTCCTAGTTAGGTATGATTACAAACCATCGGTTTGACCGCGTAGCTCAGCCCATGGCGCACAAATGGTAGAAATGCCTGGGTGGCAACTATGTGTGGGTTCCATTGGCGCCGTAGGGGAGAAACAAACCAGTCTGTCCAAACGATATTATTACAACCAATAAATACCCTAAACCTGATAGTGGGTTTTTGAAGAATTGTCTCGTTTTTTTTCTTCAAAAAGCCTAACTAAGACAAAAGAATTGCCAAACTGCTTCGTGCGTCTGTCTGGTCAGATAACCCCAGTCAATGAGAATAGTGCACAAAATTCAAGGTTTGGAACCCCATCACACAAAGCAGCCAGTCACTTTGTGATTTGACCACCTAGGTGTCTTGCAAAATTCGACAAGATAGCAATCCAGACACGAGAAATTTATTCTCTGGGTTTAGTGGATGAGTTTGGAAACAATCTACTACAGGTATAAAACACACCAAGGCAATCGGGGGAGGTGAGGGGCTGGCCGAGGGAAACCGGAAAATGTTTTTTTTTGTGTTTATAGGTGGATTCCGTGTGGTGCGATTGAAACGAGAAGTCATCCTTGAGGCATGCGAAAACTAATGTTAGATCAGTTATCCAAGAAATGCTGTCTGTCATGAAACAGTTTTGTCACCGAACAATTGAATTAAGATTTCGTAGAGTAGAAATCCTATTCTGATTGAGAACGGAATTTGTCCAATTCGTCCAACAGCCTTTTGATTTCCATTCAGAATTGAAAGTTTGTTGGATCTGCTTCAATGCTATCCACCTCCAATCCCTCGAAAATTTTGCCGTTAATGCAAAGTAGTGTAAATCGAACTGGTGCACATCGTGAATCCACAAAAAAAACTCAAATCTGAGAAGAAAAGAGACAAGAAGCAGAAAAAAAGAGCAGCACACTTTCGACGACTCGGAGCTGCTGAGCACGACCTGTGTGTGTGTGTGCTTATGTGTAGAACGGAGAGGGGAGATCCGCTGTGACTCGATCAAACTTTCTGGAATTGATCGAAGAATTCAGAAGAAAGACGTTCATTAGGAAATGTCACGGTTAGCAAGGCCAAATATATGTTTTACGAATTTTTCACAGAGCAAACATGGAAGAAGTATTATCGAGAACTTCAAAGTTCGAGCGCAAGTGACAACATTTCGGAGAGCGGTTTTGAGAAAATGTCGGGTAGATTAAAAGGCCTCATTGAGCAAACCAAATTTTTTTTTAGACTGAATGAAATAAAAATGGTAAATGGTTCATTGGAGACCCGGTACAGAAATTCTCTATCACGACCATGAACGTACTTTCAACTGTGATCGTTTTTGACATGATGGATCAAAAAGTAAAACCACCTAAATAATGACCTCTGCTAGATTTAGCAGAAAGTTATGATGTGCGTAGCTATTGATACCCCGCAGACTGGAATAACATAGGTGAAAACAGATATACTCTGAACGAAACCTTTTGGTTTTGCCTCAGACGGATCTGGGTGCGAACCACACCAAGCTTCCATCTGTTCCTTCTTTGTTCATAATGAATGACGCAATAATAACGAGGTTTTACGTTTAGATTTTCTCATGAAACGACTAACCCGTATATTTTTTAGCACAAGCATTCAAGTTCCGCTGATTGATTTATGATCGATGATTGCAAGTTTTGCTCTTAGATGTTCATGTCCATAGGCCACTGAAACGACTGGCCGATCAATGCAGCTGTACCCACTCAGTCAGCTCGAACACTGTAAAGTATGCAGCGCAGAAAATTTATTCAAAGTTAACACTGACATTTTTAATAGTACTAGTTCCATGTTCAGAAATCAATGCGAGATGAACTGTAGCTGAGGTTGTTGACACCATAAAACATTTTTATGAGAATATGTTGGGAGTAACCTATCCGACAACAATCAGCACTGCTGGAGCCATCGTCATTCATACTATTCTCATTCTTTGTTATGCTAGTATAATGACCAGTTGAACCATCACTGTCGTTATCTTTGTCATCAACCAAAATATCTGAGTAATCAATATTCTGACAGCAATTATTATCGCGGACATCATCATCCAGGATATTGTCGTCGCTTTCTGAGCCATCATCATCATCATCATCATCATCATCATCATCATCATCATCATCATCCAAATCATCGTCATCACCTTCGTCGTTGTCTTCGAGCAACCGTGACTCTCAGAGTTTTCCCAAGTTTTCCATAGGATTTTCTTTTGTTTACACAGCTGACTTAACCGACAGGTTCATTTTGATGAATATAAAAAATCTTTGGAGACTGCTTGTGGTTTTCGACAACTTAATGAACAAATAGTTCGTGCAGGAATCACGGACTCACCACGGCTAAGCATATCCGTTGTACACGCAAAAATAAAACCTGTCTATAAGATGAGGTATGCAAAGTTGGCACATTTCTCATTGCTAGTAGGTGATTTGTCTAATGACTTAACGGGACCTGTTCTAGAATGTATCATCTCACATTATTTTGTAAGACCTGTTTGTATTAAACGTTTCTGACTTCGAACAAACTTGAAATTGGTTTGTTCTCGCACAATGCACAATAATTGCGAAGCTGATATAAAATCAAGTGTTGAAACAACGGGACATGCTCACTCGTTTGCATCGGAAAGCCGATCTAAGTTCAGCCAGATTCTCGCTTCAATGAGGTCAACCCGTTTGGTGGAATTTTCAGCAAGTCTAAAGGGTTTTGTCTATCTTTTGGAAGAGTGCTCATCACGATTATTTTTTCTTCCCAAGGTTCTAAAAACCTAGACTATATCTCGGTAACCACCAAGTCTGTTCACTTTCGTATCATTCTGTCCATTATTATGGGAGAAGATAAAGCTTTCCTTCGAACTTGTAGGTCACCCGCTTGGCTAGCCCAGGAGCAAATCCCATTTGTCGAACAGTCAACATGTCAACCAAATTGACGGTACACTAGGAGCTCTTTTGCAATCTTGTCGTGCCCGTGATATCTCCAAACGGTCCCCAACTTGAGATTCTATTCTCTTCTGTCTGGAGTGACCATCCAGTTGTGATGCTCACACAAAGTCTAGTAAATAGAATTTATCCACCTTCCACGTTTTTACGTGATAATGAGGTTTTAAGGGGGCAAGATGATTTATTTCATAAATCACACGAGATTGTCAATTTTTTAATTGTTTCGTTGGCCAACCGAAAATAGCCGACCGTATCTGATATGATATGATAGAAGAAATCTGTCCTCCGTCACCTCACCTTCCAACGGAATCGACAGAATGTTTGGAAAGGCTTGAGAAATGAAATTCTGTCACGTGGTACATTCACTTTTGGTGGTGTACAGCTCCCTTTATTTGTCCTGGCTTGAGAGATTCCACTAATCTTATTCGGCACCGTTGAGTAATACAGTATGTTCACTGTTAACAGGCTCTGTAACAAGGGACTCGCTGTTTTAAATTTTTATGAAAAAGCTGAGGTTACAATTTCACTAGTGATATTCATGCTGGTGGTTAACATATTTTGGCTTGATGGTAAATTCCCCGTCTTTGTCAATCTTGAGATGTTCGAAGGGAACTAAAGTGAAAGCGGCTGGCTTATTGAAGAACGGAGTAAGTTACCAATCAACCGAATTACACACGACTGTGTTAACAGAAGGGTAATATTGTCGGAAAACAAGTTTGCAATGTATGCACTTCTTTTATCTCTGATTTCTTAACTTTAAATTAGACTTCAATCAAACAAAGTGACATAAAACTTTGGTTGGATGAACCTGAAAAAAAGATATGTTAGATCACTGGCACATTGAGTGCTACTGCGCGAGGACCTGGTCGGATTTCAGCCGTTGATATCAATGACAAATCAGTGCCTAGTGGTGTATTACATTCCAGATTCTGTGAGCTTCTAAATTGCATGTACCGTTACAACCTATCTGCTTTACTCGGCCAAATTCGTCAACCAATGAGTTGCAAATGACCCGTGGTGCACCGCTTACTGACCGACTGCCACCATCCCGGGAATATTTTATCAAATGCACCTATAACATTGATTAAGATGAACTCGCACATTAATTGAATTTGTTCCTCTACAACACGGTGCGGAGAAAATAGACAATTAACAAAAGCGTCTTTGCATAAGCAAACTGTCAGATTAGTGTAAACAAAATTGCGATTCTCTTTTGCTAGACGTTTTCACTGACAAATAAACAAATGAAGTGTAATTTATACGTATTAACGTTATTTACACGTCGTCCTTTGACATGGTGGATTCGTCAACAACAACGCGACTCATATCCGATGGGATCAGTAGTGTTTTACAAGCAGTGCGATCTGTTTTATTCCTTTTTAGGTCAAAAAATACAAATGTAACTGATGCAACTTCGATTTTTTCCTAGCGATATCAGTCATTTTTCTTAGTTTGTTTGTACAATGCGAATCTCTTCAGCCTCATTTCCCGATCCGCTTGTGCTTGTCAGATAAAAATAAGCATCGCCGTACTCCAGTTCCCCGGTTACAAATCAGTTACTTATATTCTCGTTTATGGGAGATTTTTCAATCCATTCGATGTTGTACTGTGATGAAACTATGACATGACCGTTAACGGACCGGGTAACCATTCGGAATCGCATTACTTATCTTCCTTGAGAACACTTCTGTTCTCGCTGGGTTAACATTAATCAGCACAATTTGTTCACATCCCTTGATAAATCTGACAATTGGATTTTAGGATATGAATTACCTATCAAGTGCAAAAGTTAGACTGGACGATCCAAGTTGACGTTAGCATGCTTTTTCTGATATGCCAAACGAATTTGAGAGAAATTCGAAAACTTGAGTGGAAAGAATGTCTTATGGAACGAATTATTGTCCTTTCTGTGTGTCACTCTTCCCTGTCTATTCGCTCCGGTTTGGAAGCAAGACGAGCTCTTTCTTCATTTCTGGTGCAAGATGTACACCGGAGAAAGTAGGCTTTTAAGGTCATCAACTCCATTTTTAGCGGTAACCGAGTTGACAATTTCGCTGCTTATCAATACCGGTTAAGTAGTTTGTTCCAGTAGCCAAGTACCAGGAGACTAACCAACTACCCAAAATTGGCAAATGGCATCTTTGGCTGTCTAGGTTCAGATGTGAAATTTGTGGACTCACTCGGGAATCGAACATCAAGATAAAGATATTGTCCATGTCTTATTGCGCCATGTACTTCACTATTGTGATAAATACTTTCAAGTTCTGTAAACTGAACGCAAAATAAGCTTAAGAAACATGAAATTTCCGAAGTTCCAGGATCTATCCTGGGGCGGTTAACGTACGTTTGTCATCAATGCTCGAATTCGAATGCCCCAAGGTAAGCGTGACGTTTCTCCCAAAATCAATGAATCCATAGCTGAATACCTTTTGTGTATTGTAAAAAATATATAAAACATCGTTTATCCACCGGGAAGAATTGTAATCAGGGAATGTTGAATACATCTGAAAACACAATGTTTTCTTAACTTATTTGCTCAGTTTTTATCACGACCTATCGAACTCACGTAGCACATGCTGATGGCATATTTGGTACGCAAAACTTTCGTTCTTGGTTTATATCCATGTACGAAAATCGTTGTATACTTTTGTTTAACCAATTGAACCGTACTAAAAGTAACACCAATTCTTAGCCGTCAGCATTTGATAAAATCCAGGGACGCCTGAAATTGGATAAAACATTCGCTCCGAGACCACTTGAATAGGTAAGAATTTCAGGTATTGGCATGCAAGTTGATCACCAATTAGAGTTGCTATTTCCATCTGTCAGCGTAGTTGCTGGCCAAGTCTGTGGAGCTGATTGGTGTTATGATAGAGGATATTGCAGTAGATCCCAATCTTCTTAGTTCAAACAATGTATGTCTAGAAGACAGAATACAGAAATCGATCTAATTTGACTGGATCCACAACCAACTCTGTTTGAATTGAAATTTGGTTTGAGTGAAAAGTCGTAAAAATGGATTCAACCGAAATCAATTCATGTTATTTTCAGGCTCACTTTTGGTGCAGCTTACAGGGAATCATCGTTTCTTCAATCGGAAATGAGAGAAATGTGAAATAAATCTTGGAAAATGTGGAATTTATCCAACTAGTATCAAGATAGCAGTCCACATTCTGCTCGTCACAGTGGCATTTTAGAAGAAAATCAATTGGCGTCAGATAGTTTTCTATTCAACAATCAGGTCTCTACGCTTACTTCGATCCTTTATGCCTATTGAGTAATAAGCAGATTTTTAAAGAATCTTTCTAGAGTGGATGATGAACTTAAGCTCTATCAGCCAAAAATCACTAGGAGTGTGTATCGATTAGTCAGTCGTATGCTGTCACTGGTCACATTCTCAGCGAAATGCTGTCAAGTCCAACAAATGCATTTCATATCGTAAGAAGCGAATTGTCCTTTATGACCATCGTAGGGTCAGGAAGTGTTTTTTTTCGAGGATGAAAATCTCATGCATGTTATGTGATGATCCTAGATGTAAGTCCGTTGGCACTTCTCTATCGCCAGAACTACGACCAACCAATCAGAATTGCCGCCACCCACGAATTGAAAAGCGAACGTTCGACACCCGTGATTGACCCAAAGGTATTCGACTAATAATGCAATATATATATATACATTTATTTATATATGCATGTATACCAGGATGGAAATGCGAATGTATCCTAAATAAACCTAACTGTTATATCCATTTGTCGGCGTATGCTCACATACTTTTGTTACAAAGTCTAGGGTCGGAGGCATTCAACTGATTGCCAGTGATTCCTGTCCATGCTTCGTTATGAGCGACCATGATCAGAGCTGGTTTTTCGAGGAAACTGCTTCAGTCTCAAGAAATCAGGTAATAGCAAGTTTGCATACTTCAGTGCCGAATAGATGGAATGATGCGAAGACATTTGATGACAATAAAGTGATAAGAATATGGTTGCAGTTAGCTAGTAGTCTATAAGGTGGATAGTTAGACATAATGTGCTGGACCGGGTAGTTGCGTAGCATGCCGCTGTATTCCCATCTATGCGGGAATGACTTCAGTATAATTCAAAATCTCTGCTTAATGTGACCGTAAAAACCGCGTGCCAGTGCAAAAGCTTTGTGAAGCAAATCGATGCTGAAATTTTTCTTAATATAGAAGTCTTCCGCTTTAGTCACGAGCAACAAAGTAGATTTTACTGATTAGGATTACAATTAGCCTTTCTTCTAAGCAGACCGTTTTATTCGATCACGTCGATTTTTTTTTGATTCCTACAATTTTTACCATATAATGTTCAGACAAGCATTCTGGTGTACGCTCGTATGCGGCGTCGGATGACTGATAGATTGAGCTGTTGAGTGCACGTAACCACCACCACCCCAATGCCAGCTACTCCGCATTTCGACCTGTCCATCTCATTTGCTTCCGTTATGTATATTTCGTTTGGCTTGCATATATATATATATACGTGTTTCCGTTGATTTGTATATGCGTTGCACTCACGGCTAAGTAACCTTTCGAATCAGACATGAAACACGCTTGATTACGTGTCTAGTGATCATGTGAACTGCGTGATTGTCTAAACTGTCACTCTTAAATGCGACAAATTTCTAGCCGTGCAATTTTGCCTGTCAATGTCACACCAGAAGTGTCATTGCCCACCCATCGATTCTATGAAAATTCTCCACGTAATTCCGGAATTATGTCAAAAGTGCCTGGAATGGATTAAGAGCATGCATTCTATTATGAGATCTTCGAAGAGCACATTTGGTCGCAGAGCAACAAATCGCTGCACCGATGATCAGTGAGCCTTACAGGATGTATGTTTAAACATCCCTCCATGCAACTGGAATCGCGTTTCAGCCCGGTGCGGGATGGGAGCTGAATGACACCAACGAATACTACTGACATAATTCTTAATTATTGTGAAAAATGGTGTAAAATCAGTCAGACGTCATATGGTTCACTAAAACCTTTAAATGAGGTACCACTTCGAACTGCTTACCGTCAAACGCATTTATTCAGTTATCCTTCGCAAGTCATTCGCCGTACTGTGTAAGGAGGACACCCAATCTATGCAGGGTAGTGGAAGCAGAATAGTCATATCCGTTAATGTGATCCATGGGCAGTTCAACCGCGCCAAATTTGTAGTGATTGTATCAAGGGACCAATCGAGTAAAAGAACTGCGTGAAAAGTTAGTTTACAAAACCTGGCCGAATTAGTCAACGAATTATTCGACCACAAAAGACCAACCTGAACGATTTGTTTTTGACCAGAAAACCAATTTTTCATTCTAAGAAGCGCTCGTTACTCGTGTCATTTTTGAGGATCAAGCGGTCAAAATCGTACCACTACAACTTGAAGGTCACGGGTTCGTGTGTTCCCACCACCAGTGATCATTTACCCTAATTGTTTGCCCTCAATGGATCACTAAACCATCGTGAAAAAGATGCACAGTCACGTTTTGTCAATAAACGAATTAAAAAAATCAAGGCAAACACCGAAATGTTTGCGTCTGACGGAATAGGCTCTCCTCTGTCTAAGATTAATGACAACGAATGATATTGACCTGGAGGTAGAATTGATGGACGATTCCATAGCGAAGCAAACTTCTGCCTTTTCATTTTGCAGCAACATTGATTTTAAAACGCAAAAAGAAGTCGACCTTTGCTCTGTTTCGTCCGGAAAATCTTTTCTTTATTCCAACTCCAGACCGTTATCGTCCGTTCCTACTAACTCTATTGAGAAAAGCTGAGGTGAACAGACACAAAAATAGTCTATCAATCAAAATCAAAATCAAATGGTTCATGTTGGTTTTCTGTGACTAACACTCGTTGATCACTCAGCTTATCGACTGGCGTAATCAGGCAGATGTCATCACATCCGCGTTTGCTGCTTGACCTGAGCAATGACGGAACTCCAGTTAGCTGCATTCCGAACCGAAAGAATTGGCAGTATCTGTTTGTAAACGTTAATCTCCCATATCTTTCGTATAAAAACAAACAATCGCGGCCGCTTAGTGGCCATAAATTCAAAGCTGAGACAAGCAAAATTGATCAAGGAAAAACTCCAAAACATCATGGAGCACCTCAAGCAGCTTTGAGAACAACATTCGTCTGATTCATGTTCGAATTTATATATCGGCGTGCTAACCAAACAAACGGGTGGAAGCATAGACAAACTTCGACGACGCTTGGCCTGGTTAACATAAGAATGACAAACAAGGCGGTTAGCTATAATGTTGACTAGTCTCTTGGAATAACTAGACGTAGGTCGGTCAGAGTGCGACAGACCTGAAGTAGGTCGACTGTGCCGGCTAAGTGCCGAGGGGATTTTGCCCAAGTCGTTTGGGAAAAACTGAAGCAACCAGGGGAAAAAACTTTCTGCATGTTTGACAAGCACACAGACTATTAATGCATTGTTTCGATTTGCGCTTACAAAAAATAATGTCGCATTTCAATCAAAAACTTGTGGGCAAAAATAAAAATAGGAAAAAATGTTTATACCCATCGCCATGTGAAATATGAAAAAACTCATCGGGAATTAATCATAACAAATTGTGATAGGTTACTCAGGAAATCGGCTAAAAAACCGTCACCGATTGTGA
>LUCM01001929.1:0-50173 GCA_008360955.1 Fasciolopsis buskii | reverse complement strand
ACTGCAGGTTTTGCCCCAGAGTAGTTGATTGCCTCTATTTTGTGTACTGTGTCTATGGCTTTTTTCTTAGCTTGGCCTTTGGGTCAAGTTTTTGTCTGTGGGCGATAAGCGGTTGATAGTCTAAATTCTTCGAGTGGGTCTTCGCTTGTTCCGCAAATTTCGTATACAAAATACCTTATTGTTCTTCCCGTATAATTATGTGTGCTTTGCTCGCTATGTTGCCGGCGGGTTTTTGAAATTTTGGTGTTTTGATTTATTGTGATTGATCCGGCTGGCCTCAGTGAAATATGGTCATACGATATTTTTCTTTTGCGATGGTTTGTTGTTTTTGTCCCCGAAAGACAGCACCTTCATTTCTATGGCCGTATTTCCATCCAGAACTGAAATCTTCTACGAGGTCGCAAGGAGCCATCTACAATTCCGATTAGCTAAACTATGGCATACTCACACCTAATAACGCTGAACCAAACGGCAGGTTTGATCCTGAAAACAGTACCTATTCCTACCTTCTAAATGTTGGTGCTTTGGCTCTGCGGAATGCATTCCCCTCTCTGATTCTCTCATTCCGCTTCGATTCCAGTCCTGACCTGCTAAGACCGTCAACATTGTTCACATCCTAAATCTAACATTTATTAGCTTTGCAAAACTCTTTCGAACCATCGCTAAACATCTTCTGGTCTTTAAAAACTGACGCAGCGGTGATATACTAAGCGCCTGCGTTCTTTTATATTGCTCTGACGAACTCTTCTAGTTGCTTATAAATTAACACGGCCACCTGTGGACGCTGTCGCTCTCATTCATCACTTTGAAAGTCCCCAACGCAAATCAGTGGGGAAAGATCCTTTCAACCACTGCAAAACTTCTTCTAGGCTTACTTCGTAGGCATTTGAATTCGGATTCCCTCCTCTACTTCACAAACCTGAAAAAAACATTTGTTTGTCCACACTTATTAGGTATGTGGTGCTTGATAACTTAACTAACCGAATGGACCGCGAAAACGTTGGTTAATTAACTCGGGCGCTGCCTTCATGGCTCCTCTAACCATATTCAAACTCTTCCTTATAATCAACATCAGCTCACCTTATCTTCCAGAAGCAGATTGAAGCATGCAGTTTCAGGGAAAATAAATCAGGGTAGTTGGTAATAACTCTTCCTAAAACGGTGTCGCCTCTGGTGGGCGAAACGCAGAGGTCAGTCAAATCAAACACAGTCAGTGATAGAGTAGATGCACAATTGAAATCATCACCGATAATATGCAGATTATGCTAAAGAAGAGGAGCGATAAATATTAAGCACGAGCCAAAAATGAATGTGATACTTTGTTGCGAGCTGAAAAGAGCAATATATATGTCCGTCATGATGGTGTTGCTATGGTGAAAATACGCAGAATGACACTGTGTCACGAGACGGTCAATTCCGTTTAGCGAGTAAGTATAAATAACTTGGGACTTGCCGGACCAGAAGGAGTTTATGTAAGTTGCCACACCGCCTCCAGTCTTCTTCTTGTCCGAAACTCTGTCCTGCCTAGGGAGTCTGAAGCACTCTATCGACAAGAGTGAATTTGCGATATCTGGGTTCAGCCACGATTCTTGTATGCAGATGACACGAGTGTGAACATGGATCGTTGATTGAAGTGTGAGGGACAGATCCCACATTTTCGTAAACAGAGAGCGGATGTTAGTACCAAATAATGTCGGAACGGACAAATTGGTCGGGTGTATTTGACAACTGCCAGCCAGCCAGCATGAGTGTCTCTTTTAGATCGATGAAAATATCTTTGAGGTGCAGTATTAATTGATCCTAGTGCATGTTGAGAAGCAAAAAGGTTTTTAAACAACAGTAAATCCGAGCGATTTTTGCGGTGAGCGGAAACCATAATCGAACCAAAAATCTGACCAAAAATAACGAAAAAAGATTACCGGAATTGTAGCGCAGCCAATAAAGGGTGCGCAACAGAGTTATATTAATAAGCAAAAAAGGATGGCTGATGAATCTCAATGACAGTGGCATTTCCGAGGGAAGTTTCAAAGAATAGAACTATGACATTGTGGCCTGGTGCTGTGAGAAAGCCATGCTTGAGGAAGCGGACAGCGCGACATAAATGGAAGTTGATATAAAGTTATCGAATGCTCCTGTGCTCCAAAGTGGTTAGATAAAGGTCATCGAAATATGAAAGATTCGCAAAGGTGGATCTGAAGAAACGATTTCTAAAACAGAAAAGCAGTACCTTAACACACCGCAACCGTGGGCAGCCTGAGGCAGTTTCGAGAATGACAGTGGGCACGATCAGGAACGAAAAAGGAGGGTGAGCCATAAATACACGAAACACAGTTAAACCATTCTAATTGACGGGAGACCAAACTGCAGATTAAAATACTCCGGAAATAGCACGTTGCAACATATCATTAAAAAATGAAATAGCCGGTGCTGCACAGTCAATTGTTGGAAAATAAAGAGGACCCGAAGGAATACATTTGACATTATCAAAACCCTTTGCATAAATGTTGGTGGGACCCCTAGCACAGCTTCTCACTGGGCCTTTGGAACAGCGACAGACCGGCGCGTTTCAGCCCTCTTTTCTGTGGTCAAAAGGGGATGACCATGAGCATGTAAATCTAGGATCTTTACCTACGTTATGGAATGTAGTATATGTGGGCAGAGTAGCGAGGCTTTTGTAATGCAGGCTAGCGTGATTTTATGCGCCATAGATCGAATCTTCCAACGTTTTATTCAAGGTAACGGGAAGACCAGATCATGGTGAGAAGATAGGAGTTGTCTTGTCAATCTCCTAGGCGCAAGCGATTCCGTGAATGATAAACGTCTGGCCAGGATACTTAAATCCCTCGAGTCAACATCCACGGTTGGGCATTGGATGGTTCAAAGGCTAAAGCGGTATGGTTTCCGGATTAGGGTTGAGAAATTTGTCAGAGGACGACAAGCTGTATAGTGGAGGTACCTCACTATTCGATTCTTTGTCTCTCGTTCTTTTTAGTTTTCATAAACGACATATCAAAAGGGCTGGAGAATCCATGTCGCAATTTTCCGGAGTGCATGAAGTTAAATGGGGACAACATCGAAGGTCTGACAACAGCCAGATCTGGATAAAGTATTCCAGTAAACTATGGCGTGCGATCTGAATGCGCCGAAATGCTGAGAACTCAGTGAAAATAGAGAATCGCTACCACATCACCGGGCCAGTTCTTCGGAAGTTGAGGAAGGCCTGAAAAAAACACCGGAAAGGGTGGAGCCGGGGAAGAGGCGCGAGGGGGGGGGTGCCAGTTGAGGAGAATTTTCAATCAGCACTTCAGTATCACAAAGGAATCGAAAAAGGCTATACAGCACTATATCAAATGAAGAGAACAGTTAGTTCCGAAAAACCCCAGGTTGATGGTGCTGCTGGAGTTTTGCGGGCATGCCTGGAGATCAATGAAGTGAAAATGCATTAAAATCCGATAACGTTTCGCCAACAAATTTGGCCATTTGCGAATAATTAAATACGAGCTAAGGGTAGAAGAGTTGGAAAGTTTTTTTCGTTGGAACGCTGAAGCGAAAGAATGAGAGATCTGCTGGTGGTGATAATAATATTTAGTTAAACTATCGAGATTTAGAGGAATTACAGAGTGGAAATTTCAACACATGTGAACCGTGTCGATTAGAGGACATACAATGTGAATGAAGAACGAAGCATCAAGAGTGGCTGTTGCCAGTAACTCGATCATAGTCAGAGTGGAAAACAATTGAAAATGGTTGTTAAGTAAAGTGGTGGAAGACGGCTCGAAACAGTGCCCATTCGAAGACCGGGTGGTGTGCGAGAGGATTTTTGTTTTTTGAGGGGTGACATACCATATGCATGGCTGGCTGCAGGGCAAATGTGAGTAGAAATGAAGTTAGGGTACGTAAGATGCCATGATGGGAAGATTAACCGTGAATACAATCGTGTTTTCTCTATCGATTTTCTCATACAGAGCAGAATATCGGTTATCCAAACCGTCGAAGAACTGGTTGAAGTTTGGAGTTCATTAATACAAGGAACTGGACAAACTGTGGGTGTGTAGTCATGAGGAACTGCAAGCTAACCAATTGTTGGTTTGCGGTTAGAGTAATAGAATATTACGTGCTGGCCGACCGAATTCAATACCATAATGAACACGCACGAAAGCGAGCGATTAGCTTGGCGTATTCTGGTGATTGGATGAACAAAGAAATTACGCAGTTTGTTAATTTCATGTTAAGTGCGCATGTGCATAGTTACACAACTACATTATATTGAGTAGGAATCAGTGTGCATGCCAGACTAATGAACAACTGTATACTTCATTTATTTTAGAAACGAGATTTACTCATTCACGGACTTAATGACAACAACACAAACAAACTTTCTTTCCGACATATAGTCTCAGCAATTTACATGTACACGTCTGAGTAACAACGAGTTGACATGTTGCCCTAGTTCGCAATGAGTGAATCAACCGGCAATAAATTGCGTTAACTTGACACCACGCTGAAAGACGATGATCGAGGTAACATTGGTGTGAATTACGTTAAGCGTGAATTGCATGATTAGAAGGCAGGAGAACAACAGGTGTAAAAGTTGAAAGTGTGGATAGACAAAGGAGTGAACGAATCGAGGTATCACGACCTACTCATTGCACCCTAATAAACATTCGAAGTCTAATACCAGAAGTGGTGAAACAAGGAAATCGTCTGCGTTTATGGAAGAGTGACTTTATAATAATAGGTATCCGAAGTACTATTGAAGATATTTAGTTGAGTATCATTTGAGTTATGATACTCGATCATTCAAACGGATGCAGTGAACTCCAGTTTGGACAGCATGGGATATTTGGGAAGCAGATGCAAGGTGGAAAGGGTAGAGTTACCAAACCAACCTCGGAAGGAATTTTTGAAATATATGGATTTAATATGTCACAAACCTTGACGGAAGAAAAGACCGCAGAAGCTTTTCAACAACCTAGAAACCAAGGTACCACAGCTCGGGTTACCAGAATATTTCGTAAGGTACATCCATAGTCATTGAGACGTTTGTCACACGTGCATGAGTGAAAACTCTGTTGATATGATTATTCCTTCTCTTTTTCGCCCGATTTGTGTTAATCTTTCGGATCAATGGCTTGATTCCTAGTTCTCACTGTTGAACTCCCTTGACTTTTCCGCTTGTGTTCACCCTACCGACGTGGCACTTCCAGTCTCCTTTTTGTCTCATTGACGTATCGTGCCACCTGCGTTAAACTCGGACTTCTATCGGACTGTCTGACCGAGTCTCGCTGTTTGCTTCCCCTGTTCGGCAACCGTTGATGTATGTAAGTTTAATTTATGGCACCACTTTTTGCAATTATAGCACCGCACCTTGCTTCTTATCCGTCCCTGGTTTCTGGGGCGAACCATTTTAATTTGCGCGTTACCGTAATAGTACGAAGGGAGTTGCAATCATTCTTCTGTAGCGCTCGCACATTGCAAGCATTGGAGGCATTGCCGCTTGGCCCGAAGTTTTGTTTATCACAATCATGATAACATCTGATGGAATCTGGAACGGAGTTTCAGAGGTTCCTGAGGCAGCATCGAAACCGACTGATTCTTGCGAAGGTCTAAAACACGAATTGTCATACAACCATATCATTAGTGAATGGCACTCTAACCGAACATTATTGTGGTGCATTTCGACATTGATTATTGCCAAAATCTGAAAAAGGTACGGGATGGGTCATACTTAATGAAGATCATTATAAAAAACTGATGATTGCAAATTCATGTCCAAACTGAATAAAAGGTTAGATCCCAGAGCGCTGGGAATAAGCTGATGGGAATTTTTAAACAACGTAACTCAGGGGACTTTATCTTCAAGTTAATCTGTGATAGACGTGTAACTTGTCTTTCTCAACCGCCAAGGTTCCATGGTTTCAAGTATTTGGTCTCCTTTCCCTAGTTTTACACCTGTTGATCTCCTGCCTTCTAATCATGCAATTCACGCTTAACGTAATTCACACCAATGTTACCTCGATCATCGTCTTTCAGCGTGGTGTCAAGTTAACGCAATTTATTGCCGGTTGATTCACTCATTGCGAACTAAGGCAACATGTCAACTCGTTGTTACTCAGACGTGTACATGTAAATTGCCGAGACTATATATCGGAAGGGAATTTATTCGTGCTATAAGCTGCTTTCGATATTTGATGAGCAAAGGGATTATCTGGCTGCTTGAAAGCTTTGCTGGTGAATAGTTTGACCGATTGATTGTCTATTGTCTTCCGATAAAAAATAACAGTTATGACTTTAGTTACTACATACCAAATTTCATACTCTAGGACAAACTGTGAAATCAAACCTCTATTTTTGCCACGAAAAATTAAACATGTTCACCAAATATCTACATGCATGTTTATCAACAAAATTTCGGTCATTCCCAGTCATTTTCTCCTCAATGATTTAATTACCTAATAAATATATATTTTTATTTGCACACCAATCGATTTGGCAGAAATTTATCTGAATCAGGACGCAAACTATAATACACGGAAAAACGTGCGGTTGTAGATAGAGCCATAAATAAAATGGTTGCGAATACGATTGCATCATTGACGACTGTACTCACTTTGATGAGTTCTCCGATGTATTTCCAATCTAAGTCGCAACAATTGATGCTTGGTGTAACTCGTTCTTTGAAATCCTTGTCCCCTCATCAAGAAGTAACGGTCACACACCTCCTTCGGAAACCATTCTGCATGAGATGACACTTGATGGGAAAGCAAGGCGTCTGGCGATCATTATAAAACCATATAAATTCGTCAACTGATTCAAAGACTTGCCGTAAATTTAGAATATTCACTATCTGACCTAACGAATGCTGGCATAGTTTTGCCACATTCGTAGGTGTTAGGGATCGATCGAAACTCACACACCGATTATCTTTGTGTGTCTTATTCAGGCTTTGGCCATCTGTGTAACCCAATTGATGCAGCAAACGGTGCAGTTTTCAAAGAAAAGACTAACTCCGCCGCCACTTTTTAACCCGAACTGCCAGTTCACACGAGTATTTCATAACCTTCCCCAAAGCTTCATTCCGTACTCGAATTCGGAACTAGGTTTGGTGGGACTCAGCTTCGACTGTGGCCCACGTGACTGGGACAAATTTTGCTTGCGAGTTAAAATCTGTCCTGAAGCAATATTCAATTGACTAAAATATGGACGCGATCTGTGTGAACGTTCCACGGGAAGTCGCCGTTTATTTCGGAGTTGGGAAAATTAATCGGATTTGCATGAAAATAGGTGAAAAATAGGTCTCTCTTTTACACGAACCAGTCAGCACTGACTGTCTTGTAGCAAATTAGAGGTTGGTGCGCAGACAGTTGGTGATACCTACGCTACAAACGCGTAAAAGTTTGAGTGAAAAATGTGACACTTGACAGAGTCAGAAGCTAAACCAAAGTTAGACAGTCTGGTGACAATTAGGAGTAGGCCTGGCAAAATTTCTTGAAGAAATTTAAAAGTGGTATAGAAAAGCTATTAGTTTCTTTTAAAGTGCCCAATTTCGGAGGCGCAACTCCATCACACAATCGATTGTGTGAGTTCAAATCGATGACAGTGGTTTTACACGAGAAATTAATGGCAGTAGTACCAAACTCCAAGAAAATGAAATCAAAAGCGCAAATTCAATAGTAGCTAAACTGAATCCATTAAATACTTGATAAGCAACAAACCCAATAGTTGTGCATTCGATTCAAGTCCAAATCGAGTTAATGTTATGGAAAAAAGTTGCACTGTGTGTAGGTTGGTATTTTGCATGTCTCGTTCGATGACGAATATACTACTGATAAAACCCGAGATGTCTCTTAGACCATCTTGGTTCATGCAACGTCTCAGGTGAATTTAAAACTTCTTAATTCACGTTACACAAAATCAGAATACTGTGTCGTTGATTTTATTAAGTTTCATTGTATTCGCTGAGGCAATCTATAATGTTGTTACCAGACCCAAAACAGAACCACTAATTTCCCTCGCTACTTGATGACGTTCGCTGTCGATTGGAGGTTGTAATGGTAAAACAAAAACGATTCGCACTGGGTGACCGATCCTCGGGAATACGATCTAAATGGGTAGGGGAGGTAATGGGGAGTAATGTGATCTCCTATGAATTCCATGGGAACAGCTTTCGATAATGCGACTAGGCGCAAGAAGCTTTTACTGGGTAATTTAGGCCTTAATTACCTGAATCTGTGGTCTGCTAGGTTTCCATTTTTCAGCCCATTTCCTGATCTATACGCGCTATTCGCAGCCTGCTAAGAAGCAAAACACACCATTTGCCAGACTAGAAATCATTTGCATTACAATTATTTACTATTGAGGTCGAACTGCTCCCATAGAACATACGCCCAGTCAGTTAACGAGATTTTCGAGACCTATCCATTTGCAATATTTCCTTCTCTCTCCATGTTTTAGTATGTGTGACCGTATCTGGAAGTTGACTCAGTGGCAGAAAACCCGGCAATCGTCTCAAAATCAATGAAGGCGGGTGCAAATTAGACTTTCGATGAGACTGTTGGAGTCGAAAACACACTCTCGTCAACGAGAAGCCCAAATGGCAATGAAATCACATTCTAATAACAAGAAGTACGCATGGAATCCGGAATCAGAGCCACTCCAATGCATGCTGATGATCCCTGTCCCTGCGTTATTGCAATCGAACAAGACAAGTGGCGCAATTTTAATCATAAGTACAGGAAGTGCATTTTTCGATAGAAAGGTCAAAGTTTCAATAGGAAATCACAAGATTATTTCCGGATGGATTCCTCATCCCTGCAGATTGGTCACCGTTCACGTGGGATATAATACCAAGCCAGTTACCGAACAAAACTCAGAGGCAGAACTACACAAGTGTTTCCGGGAAGACAGTACCTTTTTGTTATCGATACGTACAACGTAATACAAGCATACACAATCACACGTGGATACACATACATACATGAATACATGCCTACTTACATATTCATCAACGCATATATAATTACATACGTACTTCAACGACGATGAAGATAATCGTAAGTCTATTTGAGAGGGGTTTCGTCGTGTTAACTGAGACGCCGAAGAAGTGCAGTCCTCACCTATGGCGCTGTATATCGTACTTTTGAGAACTACGTATGATTTACTGCACGTCGGATCGTTTTTCAGTGGGTACAGAGTCTGGTCCGCTTGTATGATAAGGTTTGTTTTTCGCACTTTTCGATCGTTCATGTCCGATTCTACTCTGCTTTTATGAAACTTCTCCAATTCTATCAAATATACGTCACACTTCAGCATTCCTGCCTGTTCATTTTTCAAAGTACAACTTTTAGGTGTTACGACTGAAATTGAACTGACCAGGACGGCAATTCTTTCAAGCAAACAACGGTGGCGCCTAATAGTCTCATTTGCTAGGTAGAAATGAACAGGATGACTTTTAGTACACCACCTACCCTTAGTACTTTGAAATTATATCAAAGATATTCGGGTTTGAGCAAAACGTTGTTTCGCTTTCATCAGTGCAGTTGAGCAAAAAATTGGTCCATCGAACAGCGAGTTTGCGCAAACGCTCTGGCCTGGAACGGGACACGGTTTAGGCTTATGTAGACCAAATCGCAGTCAGCTAATCTGGTGATAGTTCAAACACATTTCAAGATTGCAAACATTTTTTACGCAATTTCGTACCAGTGGGTAAATGGTATAGTCCGTGGAAAATGGTTAATTAAATGAAGCATTCGGAACCCAGGGAACAGTGGGCGACAGGGTAATCCGACTTCAGGAAACAAGTTTCATGTGGTTTGCGCACGGACTGGCGGAGAATGACTCGACCGCGAATAAACTTTAAGATTGCTCGGGATACCCAGTCAATGAGTTTTATGTGCTCCTTGGTCTAAGGTTGTAATTTATACCATTCATATACTAGCCCGTGTGATTTTGTATCGTTTTACAAGGTGTGTCTGGTGCGGCCATTCGAGCAATCGACGCTACCTAGTTCTATT
Organism: Fasciolopsis buskii; assembly: GCA_008360955.1. NCBI lineage: Eukaryota > Metazoa > Platyhelminthes > Trematoda > Plagiorchiida > Fasciolidae > Fasciolopsis > Fasciolopsis buskii. The sequence continues at coordinate 40,160 of LUCM01001929.1, read as the reverse complement.
TTGTGCTACTCCTTCGGAGTTGAAGAAACCATATAGAGATCAGTGGATGACGCGGCAACGTGCGATGGGAAAACTTAGGGTAAACTTAGGCAAAGTAGATGCTATGCCTCATCGTGATTGTGGTCTGAAAGATTCCCCATTTAGTTGGCTAGGGACACTGAACGTAAAGCAGAAGACCGTGAAGATTGCCGGTTGGGAAGACACTTTGTGTCTGACCGGTATAACCGAATAGGTATGCGCTAGCAAAATAAGACCATTTAATTTCGTGAGCTGGCTACAAAAGTGGTCTCATCTTTTCCCACGCCGGTAGATCAATTCTCTCTCTCGTCCACCTTGCACACGCATTCTTTTTATTGCATTTTCTAACATCATGAGAAAGACAGCGGTCAGTGAACTCGCCTAGCTCTGTAATATTGCATAATAATAACAAATAATAATAATAATAAATAATAGTGGTTTGGGAACACCGTGTTTTGTTTTGTGGCCCAAAATCTTAGACTGGGTATCCCCGTGTCAGTCACTTCGTTCGGTTATGATAGTTGGACAGTTCAATGCTCACAGAAAGACCACAGATCCGATAAACAATTGACAAAGTACGAGAGGATCCTAGAGAAGCTGGCACATGCTATTAACACTGAAAAACGCATCCTTTCTCTCTCTCCTTTCTCTTACGTTAGTTTTATTTTCGCTCATCGCTAATTTTTTTCGTTATTACAAACTTGAGCCAATAGAATTCAATTTGTCACATGGTTGTTCTGCTGTTTGATTATAGCTAAATATTTCAAATTGAAAATTCGAAGTGTAAATGCCTCATATTGTATTGTACTGTACAGACTTTTGCGTGCAAAGCAGTCCTGATTTCAATCCAAAAAGCACATTTTTACACTTCTCGTCCAGTGGAAATCGGGGAGCAAATTAATTCTAATGGACAAGGTGAGTAGCCGTGATGAGGTGCCAACAACTTCGACTGATAGACAGGTGGTCTCGGTTTTTCGTGGTACATGTTAAAGAAGAGGGTGGGGGGAGAGACGGTAACCCTACAGATTAATTAACGGCGATTATAGAACGAAATGTCGAGACATGACAGTGACATACTCTCAGAAATATCAGTTGTGCATACGTTCCTCAGATAGCCTGATATTGATCGCAACAATCTACTGACTGAACTATTCACTTGTACGAAAGGTACATGGATAAAAATTGACAGTTTCTGGCTAAGTATTTCAAATTATTCCTATAGAAAACCTGCAAAATAGCAGGACAATTAAGAAAGACAGGGAGAATACATCGATAAAATGACGTACTCTAAAGCCCCACATACTCCTCACCTGGAATGATACTCACCGAATTTAGTTTACACGAATACACAAGTGAAGTGAACAGTTTACAGATTTTTTGGAAAATGAGACCTAAGTGGTCATCAGAATCTACTCTGGGAATTCCCCTTTTATGGATGGGAAATGACTGAGATAGGTAAGAAGATCGAGGAGGACAAACTGAGGTTTAAATCAGCTTTCACAGGAAACTGGCAACATGGAATTCAAAGCCATGGGATAGTTAATAAAATATTTATGTCCAACTGCGGCATGGCAGAAATAAAAGTGGTAATGTACCCAGTAGAAAGAGAGCTGGAAACGTCGCGGCGACTGGTACTTTGCAGCTTCTCGCACCACCAAAGTTTTTTTCTGGGAACCCAAACGGGGATTTAACGGGAAAGCCTTGCACACAAGGCAATGGGGTTTGACCCATCACGGTACCGCATAGCCGGGACAAGCCCGTCATTATATCCCTACTGGAAGCAGTGAACAGTGAGGTCCTGATTGTCCTATATAGCGACCGGGGCAGCAGGTTGTTTCGAGAAATGGTGAACAAGTACTATTAGGGAGTCCAGTCTCTGTACAGCAGAACGATTAGGGTTCTCAACCAAGGCCTTTAGTTTTAACAAAAAGCTGGGGTAGAGGAGCGTAGTTGAGTTTGGTCTACAAACATGAAGAACGAGAGAGGCAACAACATCTAACGCGGGACCGTCAGGTTTATGGGAAAACTGGAATGGGTCATCAAAAGATTCATAAGCACAGTAGATCAAAACCCTTTGAGTACAAGATTTGGAAAGCGGAACGGCAGTGAAAAATGTTTGACGAAATCCGAGTGCCTAGCACCGTACCAGGCACACATTGTGTTTCAATAATTTCTGCGCACATAGTTAATCGATAAATCCACACAGACTGTAAACAATCTGTGATTGGGGTTTCGCAAAGTCACTTGAAACGTTCAACCGGAGTCAGTCTGGCGACCGAAGGTCATAAGATATTTCGCAATTGACCAGGCCGAATTTCTCGTGTTCGTTTTCTGTTTGAGTGAAGGATAGACCGTCTTCTTCGTTAACCATTTCAGAACTTACTACCACATTCTGTGACTCGGGCACTAAGCTGTTCTGTTTATATATGTCCCTGCAGCTACATATGAGCTGATGAATTATATGTGAGGCGGTTAGGTCGAGCATTTTTTTCGACTACTTGTTGAAATTCAGTCCCTTGGTTCTGTGTAAAATGTCCCATTCAACCGATAAATAAATACCATTTAGCGCGCACTTGAAGATTTTGGCTGATTCGGTTGAATAAATGATAACACTCGAATGATTGGATGACTACGACTCGCTTTTTCTCCACCAAGTCTACTGGAGTTGTTTTACATTGGTCGCTTTTGTGAGTCTCAATAAACTAATGACGGTACCCGTTTGTCCTGAGAGTTTCCGTTAGGAAATCTCCTTCCGCGCTGTAAATATTTTGGGCTACACCGAAAAAGAGTCTTCGCGAGATGCGGTTTGTAGGCAACTGGAGCAAAAATGGAAAACTGGATGTACTGACCGCTTCAAGTTGGTTTGCAATGAATCGCCTTTAATGTTGTTCTTTCTGGATGTCTAGTCATCGGAATGGCAGTAAAGCGCAGACTTTTCTCATTTTCTCCTTCGTTTGCGACCTGGAGTTTCAGAAACGCTTTGTTAGGTCGACTAAAGAACCGAAGAAAGTACGTCTCACTAGTAAAATGTAGAATTTAATCGACACGGCTTCACACAAGGTGAACTGAGGTGAACTGTGCATTTGTTTTTCAAGAAGATGCCTGTTATTGTGGTTCCAAGTAAGCAAACCATTACAACTCCATCAAATTGTTTATATTACTGCTCTTTGATCTCAACACAAAAAAGATAAGATCCTTGGTGTATGGGACAGGAATAGGTAAGCCAAGATTCCGTATAGAAATTGTGTCACAAAAGCAGTTTTTTTTCACCCAAGACCATACTGTTAAAAGGTGAGTCAACATCAACAGGAAACATATTCTGAGGGCTTACTGACACTGGTCCGAAATTTTTCGGTAATTCAGATGAACTCTTTAGACAGTGTGGTAACTTATGCGCTGATGTAAGAGACAGCATTCGTTATTCAACGTGCCAACTTGTGCCAGACGAAGTTTTGCATAGATAAGATGGAACCAAATGGAACTAATGCTTCGTGGGTTTTCAGTGACCCTCTCAATCGTGGTGTTTATGTGCACAATGGTCACAGTTTTTCGTGTAAGCCCTCAAATATAAAATCATTCATCTGTAGCATTTATAAGTGTCTTAGTATCTGGTCTTCCACGAGCGAATTGTTATCTGAATAAGTGTCAGAAAGAAATGGTCTCTGGATATTTCCCATCCTACGGTGACAGTGTGGCTTCCTCATGCTCACAACCCACGAACCCTTAAGTCCTCGGAAAAGAATGAAAAAACTTTTATCATTTTTAGTGCTCCCTTGTTAGGCACTGTTGTTGTCGGATGAGCGCTGAGATTAGTATTTCAACTAAATTCACTAGTTTAGCCTTGAATTATTCTGCTTTCTTATTCAAGATGAGAGTAAGGTTTTGCACATTTTCAACTTGGGCCTCGGTTTGTGTTTGGTGTATGTGATGGTTGGGTGGCAATACAAACTGCAAACCGAGTGACACAACTTTTTCAGCCTTCGTCAACATCGAGTCCACGAGATTGTGAACAAAGCTGCTGGCCTGATCAAGAAGCACGAGTGTCTCCGAGTTTACAAAGCCATCCTGCGAATGTACCTGACAAATTGAGCCCGCTTTCCTGGAACTTTTCTCTTGAGAAAGTTTCAAATTTTACACGGTACACCACAGACTGGTTTGACGAAATACAGACGAAACGCTATCATGTACCAATGGAGTTCGTTATTCTATCGCCAACGGCCTCGATGTTAGAATTCGCGATTCTGACCAGATATGGAATATTTTTCGATAGCTGTTCTTTCTACAGGATGTTCAAAAACTGATTTGAAGACTAACAACCAGGTCGAAGAATTCAACATGCGTTTCATCTTCAGTGATTTTATAACTCAACGTCAACAAATTAGCGAAATGTTGAGAGAGGACCTTTATTCAAGAAACTTGAAGCAGTTGATCCCACTAGTTAATTTGAATGGAACATTTAGAAACCACAGATTGCGAGGTGCAAGCATTGCTTCTATTCTGCTCAGTCGCGCAAATAAAATGATAATTGACATTAGATATCAACCAGTTAACGATTAAAGATGAAATTGATCATTGGTAAAAAGTGGAAACACCAGCCAGGGGTGCAGCGCCATTCGATATAACAAAACCAGGTGAGATAAAACTATCCAAATAATTCAGCTTATCTAATTCACCCAATAACTTCTCCGCAAGTGCAAGGCTAAGCTTTGACCCAATCCAGTTTTGCAACTGCACTTTGAAGAAACAAACACATAGCAAGCACACCTACACTATCGCTCTATGTATCGAAGACCACGTGCAACTTATTTGGGTCAACTCGCCGTAGCACAACAATGCAAAGAGCTTCTAACTCAGACAGGTTCTTGCCTGAGCAAATGTCAATGCTACTGGACATTTAGGAGGATAGGGCGATTTTCATTGTCATCTCAATGACAAAGTTGAAAAGAAAAGATGAGAGTGAGAAACTCTGAAGAACATCAAGTCTCGTGATGAACTCGGGCAAAAGATCCCCGTAAACACGAATTCGGCCGCGGCTGTTCGCATACAGAGGCTGGATGAGTGAAATGAATTTTTCTGGTACACTTAACGCGCCAAAGAACTGCACAAATGACTGAGCTGAATGTCGCTTTCAGATCAAGGAAGACAGATATTTTGGGTTTACGAAAGATGTTTTAAGGAATGGTATAAAGTGAATAACTGGTTAATACAACCCCGATAGGGGCAGAAGCCGGATTGACTCCCACGCATACACCTTTCGCGAGTACTAGATTATGGGTGGAGGATAATGCCTTCGATAAATCTCCACGCAATGGTTACTAAACTAATTCCTCTATAGCTTTTACACGAAGATCTATCACCTTTCTTATAGGTCGGTACAGGCCTCGATTTACACTAGTCCTTGCCAAGAATGATTCCAAGAGTTTCCTCAAGTCCGAAGTCAACACTTAGCCGCCATCCTTGAAGAAGGATGCTATCAGTCCATCGGGTTCACCTGCCCTATAACTTCTGAGAAAACCTATCTCCTTGATCACTTAAATTTCTAATGAATCCTTGCCATTGGCCTGCATTGGTTCACTCACAAACATATGTGAAAGGCACACTGTGACTGTGAGCCAACTAAACTGCTCGCTAGGATATTCTAAGATGTGTAATACGTGTGAAGAGCAAACTCGAGAGAAGTGGGCTAGGTTTCGCGCTGACCTCTGAGACAAATTAAATTTCCACCATATAACAGCTGTTATGTTATCTAATAGGCAACGATCACTGTTCTCCGAAATTCAAGTAGCTTTTGATACCATCGACAGGTTTGCGCTATGAAGTTGCAGGTTCGCTGTTGTTCAACAGACAAAGTATGCATGGGTCCCTTGGGATTTGTGTAGTCTCATCTCAAGTGGATATAGGGTTTACGTTTAGCGTTCGCCAACTTTTTAATCTCCAGCAGAGAATGACAAGACTGAACTCTACTCATATTTCTCTCCAGTTTCGCCTCAGATGTTCGGGGCAATAATGGAGTGGATCCCCTCCAGGGGTCCAAGTTGGTTGTTCAAATCGATGTCACAAATCACAACGGACAGTTTTCTTGATCATGACCCGGCTTCATCAATCATGAAAAGTTTGATAACAACTGAAAACTTATTTCATCTGATTTAGTCTTTCAAACATTTTCTACACAACACTGACAGGACGATCGCAGCTTTCAACGAAGCTATGCTAGTCCGATTACGTAATCCAGTATTTTGACGTACACTGCGTTTACCACGGAGATGATATCAACTGCTTGATGTAAAGAGTTTAACCTATACTCCCGTCCGCTGAATGTTGTATAAGACCGTTTTACGTCCGCGGTTGAAAAACGTAATACGAAATGTCAACATCCGGCAGTATTGATCCTCTTCCTTTGCCCTGGGCAAAGGGCACTTACCAATGTTTAAGATTCGGATTGTGCCAACTATGTCGGTTCGTCAAGTGAAAATTCACATACAATCAGGGTATCTAGTCATGTCCTCTGCAAGGGGCTTCTTCAAGATTGGCAGGATCCTGTGCTTCCAGACCAATTAGGCGTAGCCGAAGTTAGCAAATACCGCAATAACTTGATTACAACTAGAGTCTCGATTTTGATGGGAACCTATACTTGTGAGCCAATGAATGGCTGTGATACACATAGCTCAGTAAGCTCACTTGCCTGACCGAGTGAAAATTGAGGTCATCGTGTGAAAACCGACCAAATCATAAATCGCTCGGATTCAACTGGGTATCGCTGATTCAGTACATGATGACACAACCCTGATTGAGTCGTGGATTGCCGAGTCTGGGTATTTCAAACAGGCAAAGTCAGCGTCTGTAAGTGTTTACGCTGAGATGAGATTAGGGATTTTCGTTTTGCCGCAGTTTCAGACCGCTTCGATTACCTTGACGTACGAAGATCCTGGCCACGTGGTCACATCACAAATATCGAGGTTTTAAATTGCTTTGCAGGTATGAATAAATTAGGTTCGACTTTGTCGGCTGGTGCCTGCAGACTACGTTCGTCAAAGATGCTGAGAGACACAACTCAAAGTCACTGGGGCGAATGTTTCGTGGCTTGTCTGTAGAACTCGTGGTCCGTAAAAATCCAGAATGAAAAAAGCAGGGAAATGTGTACGGCAAGAACATAAAGAAACTTTTGAATGTTACTACGTTGGCACCATGCTTTACATATATATATATATATGTATATATATATGTATATATATATATATGTATATATATATATATATATATATCAAACTTTCCCTGGGTCGTTTTACAAAGCGCAAAACAAGTGTGATCGTAATTTTCCGTGGAATATTTTCTTTCCGGAGGTTATTGCCGTTGGTATTCTTCTACTCTCTTCTATTGTGCTAAGTGCTGTTAGCATCTTATTTATTTTGAAGGTATATCTGGCGGATAAAAATGCGGCAGTCCGTTAGCCCTAAAATAGACAAACTGCCCTTTATCATTGACACTTACCATAGTGGTAAATAAATATCACCTCGGCATTCCTCCGATAATATCTCGTTTATTTTAACCAAAAAAGCATTCCAGCAACCTTTTCCATGTGTCCAATTACATTCCAGCGACACAATATGCTTCTTCAGAAGGACAGGCAAGCGACGGCTTTAACCTCTGAGTTCCAAGATGGCTAGACGTACTCAGCCGACGTTAGGTTCAGTATGGAAGACCTATAAGCTAAGCATTCGTTGGAAGTAAGCAGGGATTAGTATGAATTCCATTTGTGCTGTTTGTTCATTTGATGAATTCCGAAGGGATGGTGATGCTCATCGTTAAATTTTCTTGTTGAATCGATCACTCGCTAAGTGACTAAATTTCACGGTTGACAGAAGCCAGGGAGTAACTCAAATCGAAGTAACCGGCACAGTATTTTTGCAACGGTAGAACATGTATTGATTTACACGCGCCTAATTTTGCGTCCAATCTGGACTGTTGATTTTGAACCTCAATGTAACTCTGGTGGACAAATGACCGAGTTACATGACTTGGTAGAAGTGCGTAAGCGCAAACGATCAGTTGTAAACGTGAGAGGGTCTAACGGAATTCGAAAGCGAAGGCTTGCCGCAACAACGTAGTGATTTCTTCGTTACACGAAACATCGGCCGAGGAGGACGTCCGACGAGTTTAGAAGAAAGTAGTAAAACACATCATTCAATTGGAAGGTCTAGTTTCAAACCCTGATTATGATGGTGGGTATGCACTACTGTTGAATCCTAGTGAGAGGAACTTGAATCTGATGCTTTCTAAACGTAAGGCTGATCGCACGACCTGAGATCTGTGCGTGAAAGGTGTCGTCCTAAGGCCAGTCGGTGAAAACCCAAAAAACAATCAAATATGCCAGCTGATGTGTATCGCAGACTCATTTCAACGGCGAACAGAAGAGTGCTGGTAGTATAGGTTTATCTATTACGAACTACCAGAGCGGTGGCCAAATTAGTCCCGCGGCGATTAAGCGGTCAACATTACGGCGTTTCACCCTGAAGGTCGCAGGTTCGAGTCCTCCCTCTGTAAGCCGCGACCTTCCTGAAAATGATGTGCACTCCTGGTTCGTTATAAAGAAAATCGAAGGTAAAAGAAAATTACGCCACATCTGATGCACTGGTTTGCCTCCAGCTGGGGTGGCATTTATGATGATAATATGGGTGTTCAAAGTTATCCTTAAAGGATGTGTAAACTGACGTTGCAAAATGCATGTTACAACCTTGCTAATAGAAACCCAGGAGTATCCATCGTAGCATTAAAGTGTCAGCACTAAGTATCCATTTCAATCGGATTAAGTAACTTAGGTCAATGGGAACGGACCGAACATTTAGGGTTTTCGAGGGAGGATGGCTCTGCAGTTTCATCCCATCATATTCCGAATAACAAAATTGTTGCATTTAATCGTGCTCCACCGATTTTGAGTCTGGCAAAATGTTTTGCTCAGACACTGCCAATTTCTGAGAAGCCGTAGGGACGGTGCAATAGATCAGCTTTTTTATTTTTTAGTAAGATTCACGTGGACAGGGATTGGGACTGCAACCCATATAAGGCGCAACATATAGTTATGAAAACCAAGAATGCCAATTACCGGTCGCAGTAACGGACTGCTGCCCTGAAGTAGCATCCAGCACCAAAAAGACCGAGTTTGGTAGGCTTCAGGTCTCGTTTACTGGATTTATTAAGTCGATTTCTTACATCTTGCATCCTACAATCACTAATCAACGGATTATGAAACCCTTAGTGGAAACTGCGCCGGCTTACGTTGTCGCAATCTCTCTCTCTTATCGTGGTAACTGAACCAAAGGTCTACCGGGAAACCAGAAAACTATTAATGAGCTAGTTACGGGTAAAATAACATTATCTGACCATTAGAGCTACTGATTCCCTCGATAAACGATCAAATAACCAAGGTGTGTGGCCCCTGTGAGTGAGTTCAAACTCTGTCTGAAACAAAGAACCAAAAGATTTGGGTCACTTAACAAAGTCCGTCATAAAATGATTCTAAATCCGAGAAACAAAATGAGAAAAGACAAAGCAAATGCTCAATGAATATTCACAACTGGTCCGATTTTGTTTATTCCTCTTGCACATTTTCGGATTTGTGGTCGCAATAACCTTTATTCACAGCTCAAGACGGAAGAACAAAGACAATCACAAACAACCTGGCTGTTTGTCTGAATATCTTTCAATAAAGCGACATAAAGCAGTCGAAGTCATTCTTTAGTAATAGGAAATATTTGGCCGCTCTCCGTACGTATTTGTGGAAGGGTGTCTGTGTTCTTTCCGTGCCTATATGATGAGCGAATGGATGAGTGAGCGCGCAAGTAAATGAGTACGTGATTGAGAATTATCGGGTGAATGAATGGGTTGGTGAGCCAGTGAGCAAGCCAGAAAGCGAGTGAGTGAATCGGGTTCTTGCTTCTGTGTAACTCCGCTTCCCTCTATCTCAGAAAGTTCAAACAAATGCATTAACCAGTTTGGTCAGAAGGTAAAAAAGTGAATGAGACGGAAATAGATTGAACGGAAAGGGACTGGACGGAGGTGTTGCAGTCGATCGATAAAGTGGTTGCGACAATCAGAAAAAGAGGGCGATTCAAAAACGATTTCTATTACCAAGTAGTTTGCGTGTGCCTGTTAGAGAAAGAAAAAGAACGGAGCCAAAGTGCGCAGCTTTCGATCAGTCAATCAGTGCACCACAAACGGGGTACATCAAGATGCCACAGAGAAATACGAAACCACCGACAAATAGAGGGAGATGCTAAACAGAAGTGGTTCACCAGTCACCAACAAATGAATGATTCACATCGGATATGAAGAGCAGCCTGTGCAGAATAAACAAACGACGAACCGGGTATGGTGTATTTACGGTCCATTTGATCTGAGGGTCATTGAGACTTTGTAAATTACCTAGTTTCGTTGAATGGACAGCCAGAAGTGTGACAGCAGAGAGTGAGGGGGAATGAAAGAAACAGCGTCTGCACTGATCAGACGACACCTAGCTGCACGTAGACGAAATGAGATAGTGCCGAAGTTAAGGAAAGAAATATAAGCAGGCAGAGAGATCGACTAACAAGTAGAGTGGTGGGAGTGAGGAGTAGTGCTCAGTATTAGCGAGAAACTTGGGTGGAAGATGATTGGCAGGCGATCCTCGGCCAAGACGGAGTACATAGGCACACACACGCTAGTGTCCGCATAAAGTATTTGCTGAGATTTGATCTGAATAGTGCATACGCTTTACACATGCTTCAATGTGCAAGCTTCAATGTGAACTCATTTATTCATAATACGCATAAAACCATCACCGAGTAAACAATCCATAGGGTGGCACAAGAGGAAAAGATCGAAGTAGTCGATCGTCGAGCAGAAAAAGATGTGTACCAGGTTGTGCAACGCTCTACACAAACCCTAGAAATACGTCGGAAGTGGAAAGGGCAAAGGAAGGGGAAATAAAACACTGTCGTATTTAACTGGTACCCCCCAGATGGTCAGGCAACACGATTGTTTAATAGTGCTAGGTCAATTCGCGTGTGCGTTTGCGTGTATGCACTCTGGAGTGGAGAAACAGCCGAGGTGCTTATGTTTTCATGTACGTGGCATGTGCCGTACGTTAATATCTACACGGTGGGTCTTGCTCACCTTGCTCAATATAAAATCGGTCGGCCAACCAGTTTCATGGTCGCTCTCGCAGCCAGAAAAAGAGCAGGAGTCATGAGATGTTCACCAACTTGATCAACGATGACGTATGACATCGAATACTCACTCACTTGGAGAACGAACGAAGGAGAAAGAAAGAGAGAGGAAGAAAGTGATTAGGGGTGCACCCGGGGCATCAACGGCTGCCCCAACCCCATTACAACCAGAACAAAAAGAGACACGAAGGTGACAGCAACTTTAGCACACGATCCCCCCAAGTGACTGGCTGGTTGGTCGCATAAGCTCAACTGCGGCATTCTCCGGCAGTATCGTACGACTTTGTTCCAATCCCGTTTGTATCGGGCGGGGAGGTTGGACTGGGTGATTTGTGATCGGCATTGTCTGAAGCACCAGAAAATTCGTGATTTCCACTCGACAGTTTACTTGGTCGATCACCAAAGCTCTAAACAAGGTGGGAAAAAGACGATAAATCCCCAAAGTCAAAATATTGTAAGCAACGATCCAAGAAGCGAGTGTCTATAACGACCGCTTAAATGAATGGAAGTGAAAGCTCCAATTACCGGACAGTTTCCAATGGTTTATCAGAGTTAGATCTTTGACAACAAAGACCAACTAGTGTTGCCATTAGTCCATCGAACATTTATGTACTTCACATCGGCTTAAAATCAAACACGAGATCAGCGAAACGAAGGTAAACAGAGATTACATTTAATGCACGAAAGGGAAAACTGATAAGCAAAAAAGGTTAGGGGTTTTTAATTGTGAATGATATAATGCTAATAACAGCGTTGTTGGTAGATGTAATGCGCCAACGTTTCGATTATCGTGGGTATTCTTTCTCAAGGCAAGTTTTACAATTGTAAAGCCGTTTTCACTAGTGTTCAGACGTCGATGGTAAAATACAAACAGCCGACGAACGTCGTCAACGCAGAAGGGACGGATCATGCGACGCAAAGAAACATTACAACCCGCGGCAATGTGCAACCCCTTCCATGAAGGAAACTGCATTTCACGCCGTCGTCACAGGCGTTTTAATTGATCCAACTTTATCTAGCTCTCACTATTCGTGGTGTGATTCTTACCCCAAACACTGTCTTCATTTGTACTCAGGTTACTGTAGTTCAGGCAGTTGACTACTTTTAACTACTATCTGGAAAAAACAAATGCAGGCATAAGTTTTCTTCCAGCCTTGGGGAATTGTCCTGCACCAAGTTTATCTGACAAATCATGACTGAGCACCTGCATGGCACTAATTTTCGAAGGAACAACAGCTGATCTTGTTTAAAGTACAAGAACTGTGGCACATTATCGCTGCTCGTGAATGTCATCCTAGAACAGTAACTTAATGAGTCCGAATGAATGACATTTTCCGAAGAGTTTATTAAAAAGAGCAACCACAAACCACTCAGATATTTTCATGGAGTTATCTCACCTGACAGAAAGAAAGATGACGGTGCATGCATAGGTCAAAATACTAGAAGCAAAATGTATGCAGAATGTGTATAACTGAGCAAAACATTTCCGGAATGTTGAGTGGACGGAATTCTAACCCAGGTATGGACGATGCTCACGTGTTGGTAACGCGTTACCATATGAGCCGTGCGACCACACCGAAGAGTGTTCATACGCGTGCCGAATCTGCCAAACAAGCAAGATAACTTTAAACTGGTGGCCATCGATTGATTTATTGGAGAAGGCGGTCAATTTGAGAAAGCATGCTGTGCCAGACGCCGTGTGTTTACGTCGTTCGGGCGGGTAAGCTACACGATTCCTACGTGAAATGTTTGAGCATCCCCCGATGTAGCCTGGCAACTCACTCGAGACAGCAATGACACTAGTAAAGCGCTATGTGAAATATTACTGCGGCAAACCACCTTTAACAAACGGATATATTCAACGATTGTTAAATCCGCTAAAGCGCACTTTGTAACTGCAAAGTGTACAACAACGAAGACGACTGAGGAGAAAACTATTGTATGCACATAGAGGATGAGGAGTTCTCATGAGGAAAATCCTCGAATACTTCTGTTCAAACATCTAAGCACTACTGACCTTTGAAAACGCTGAAATGAACCATGCAAATAATCATAAACGATACACTATACAAAACCACTGAGGCTCTGATCGATCAACCCAATCGGCCAGCGAATGAATTAGTTACATCAGTCTATGGAATTGGAGGACAGATCCGCAAAGCGGTCGAAACTTAGTGTTTGCAAAAAGGACCATGGAGTCTGGAGTGCAACAAGAACAGATAAAAGTGCATGTGTTTACGGGAAAATAGATGTCACGTCAATTCGTGAATAATATAGAAAAGGTACCCAGGGAGGGAGCAGAGAAAAGCAACATTTGCGTGCACTAGAGGTTGGAAGTGGGTATGACAGAGTATAACGAAAATGCCTGAGATCGAGATGGAATGTGCGGGAAGGATAGCGAGAAAATTTGAAGGAGGCAGAGAGACGGTCAACTGAGGAGAATAAAGAAACAATAGTAATCGATGACAAACTGGGATTGCAGGAATGAAGCCGACTGAATCATTTTGTGTTCAGGATACAGGGACATTCATAAACATATAAACACGTTATATTTAGAAATCAAACAAATAAACGATCAGAAAATAGCGAAAAACTAATTAATTCAATTTCTTCTAATAAAATCGATTGACCTGGAAATCAAACTCTGCATGCATGCCTGTGTCTGGGTATGTCTGTTGTTCCTTGATTCCTGATAGAAACTAAGTCTGACTGATTCACTCAAACCACCGGTCGGTATCAGTCACTAAATGAGCGGGAAAGCGCGGTTATTGACAGCTCCAGTCGTTATAATTATTTTATTCCATAATTAATTCAATTATGGCTTGGGAGCAAGAATTCAAAAGACCTTTGCCCCTCTATTTTAGTGAGCGGAAGGTCGTCGATATGCAGCCCAGATTGCAGAATGAATAACAGAATCAAAATGCGAAAGCAAATTTCCTGTAACAATTATATATTTATACGTATATGTATTTGCGGAGTGACACTGCACACATTGTACGCACTTCCACATTCCATGTCTGGATCAGCTTACTTCCGACGATCATCCGCCTCTGAGCATCGCGAGAGCCTGTTCAAGTGCAACGGATGTTCCCGATGTAATTTTCGGCCCGGTCCATTGCAGGTGTGTCTCACTGGTGTTACTTCGTGTTCAGTCACGTGAGACCATTAGCCAATCGGGAGCACTGCCAGTAAATCAGAGAGGTGGGCTAAGCACAAGCCAGTCAACTCTGATGTTTTTCTTTGGTTTTCCTAACCACATTGTGGAATTCTCGTACCGGTGTGATTGTTTCTTAAACTCTGAAACGGCCTTCCATGGAGTGAGTCCTGTTTCAGATTCTGCGTCAGACATCCGGCGGTTCGAGATTGTGTTAAACACCTCCAAAATAGATGACAGTCAGCACCTGGGCCCTCAACAAGAGCACTTTATGTGACTGTGGTTTGTAGCATACATATGCTCCAAATAAAGCAGCGCAGTTCATTTTTACAACGATGCACTGATGCGATCTAGTTTTGTTTGCCATCCATAGCACCGTCGACCGGAGAACGAACCAACAGTCTTCAAATAAACGAGAAGTAATCAGCGAGGATTCGAGGTTCTGATGGCTAAGCTCCGGTCTTTTGGCTGCGAAATTTTCGTCAGCAGTCAAGAAAGCACAATCCGTGTGCAAAATCACTCAGATATGAGATGAGGTAGAATGTAAGTAGGCCATCGATTCCAGCACAGCTTATTTGTGAATACAAATCAATAGGCTGTGTTGGCACGGAATACCAAACCCAAAGGTCATATAAGGAATTTGCTAGACTCTGTCAGAGGTGAAAAATCCCGAGGAATAGAAACCATTCAACTGGTCGATTTTCAGTTGATGCGAGATGCCGATGTTATATGAGCTGCAAAACCTACTCACGTAACACGGCGAAAAGTTGACGTCGTGATCCGGTGGACTTCCGCCTACTAGCAGTTGGTGTTCAATATGTTACAGCTTCTATTGTGTTCTGCTCGGCTGTGCTGTTCATCGGGAAGTAAGCCACGGCTCCAGGTGAATGAGCAAAATTAGGATAGTTGTTATCATTCGGATGGCGGCTGTGCACCACCAGATACCACTCACTTGCGTAACTCGCGTCCGATGGCCGTGACCGAGAATCATCAGTCGAGCCACCACCTCCTCGTTAGTGCGAGATCGCCGGTTAGATTCCTGCTTGTAGATTGAACTTTTGGATGGGTGATGTGGCTAGATTTTTTTAAATTTGCACGCCAATCCGCCTGGTCATTCGTTCGTGCTGCGTCAGCCTTTCGATTAAATACATTCAACTGTGTTCCGTCCTAAATACAACTTGTCCGGGCCTAGACCAACTGATGATAACGTCTGATATTTGAGCACACAAACCAGCTGGGTAGAGGAAAAAACAGCATTTTATCAGTAGCGTTTCATCTGTGTCAATGTGAAAATGAATGCGCTTTTATCCATACCGTGATTTTCGGAAACAAAAAGCGTCTTGAGGATGATTGTCAACTTAGACCTTAATAAACCCGCACATAAGGCATGCATACAACAATTGCTACATACCAATGCATCTTGAGAATCTACTCCGACAGTTCGTCCGGAAGATGCTTGTGGCAAACAAGCCCCAGTCGACCCGGTATTAACCAGCGGATCTTGGATCAGCCCCGGTTTCACGGCTGTGGTGGTTGTTGTCCCATTCCCACTGGAGGCCGAGACAAACGTGGGATGAGTTGGACCAGCGAGCAGAGCAGTTTGCAATTGATCACATAACCGTTTAAATCGTCTGGTAGGCCCGGACAACAGTTGAAAATTGACCGCGTAAACTTCTCTTTCCGAAGGAATCGGGTTGTTCAGATTGGCCGCGTTCACCCCTCCCGTGCTGATTCCACCCGTAGCTCGCACCATATCAACTTGAAGCTTGACTGGACGAGCCAAAAGACTGGAACCACTTCCAGCACGACGATATTCAGCCCGGAAACTGGTTGGCGAAATCACGGTATGCACTACGCCCGGAGTGGCAAGAAAAACCTGTCAAAACGACCCATGACAAGCGCATGAGAAAATCGTGTGCGTTCGTGTGCGTGAGGAAATTAGAGCGACGCATTAATTGAAAAATGATAACAATCTACTATTTCACACCGTTTCTAAAGTAGCAAACAACTTAGTTTGTTTCCTTCAGGGCTAGATCAAAGTAGTGAAGCCAAAATTCTCTGCAATTTAAAAGTCATATTATTTTAAACTGTGAATCGCAGATGATTATTAGCACCCAGTCAAGGGGATAAATTGTTATGAACCGAAATCATTAATGAGAACACCTAAGATACAGCATACGAACTGGAAAATTGCGATGACCTAAGTTAAAAACAAAATATGAGTATCGGTAAGTCAGCTGGTCGGCGCAAAGAAAAAAACTGTTTGGTATTGCCGGGAGTCTGAGGCGAAAGTCCTAGTTACTGTACGGCGCAGCGTGTTTAACCTGTGACCTAAGGTCCTTCAAATGCAGGTTGCAATGTCAGTAAAACAGAAGAATGTAAAGTCATTTTGATTTCTCTTAAGGAATTCGAGGAGTAAGTACCAATTACCACCAACTCACATCCACAAATAACCCAATCACCGGATGCATGATGGTGCGTTACATGTACTAACTACTGTGGGATTCGAGCTGGCAGCCAACGATGTGTCCAAAATAATAATTACATGGCACACCTTCTGTCAGGAAATGAATTGACCCCATTAAGTAACCTAAAGTGAAGTGATGAACACAGTGCGCGTTTTCTAATCCAGGGCTGCATGCCCAAATGGAAATAGCTCAGACGACATCGAGCCCCCTCTATCTGTTCTGCCGCACGTTTGTCGCAGGTGACCCGAGTAATCCACGGTTAACTTCAGTGAAAAATGGCCACATGAAAAAATACGAGTACGCCTTGCATGTTGCATGACTAACCACCCAACTAGGAGATGGAAGATGAAAAAACCGATTAACTGACTATTACGGATCACAATCCAGATCATATATTTCGACTTTGTCAACAGATGAGGTGAGTTAACGTGATTTTTACATACAACCACTACATCCCAAGTGAACGGACCACCACCTAGCGACGGCAACTTTTTGGTAGTGGTTGTTTCCGTCGTTGTTGCTGGTGGTGGTAGGGTTGTTGTTGCTGTTGCCGTTACTGCCCACACGTGCATTTCAGTTTAAGCTAGAGCAAATAAAAACGTAAGGCTATCTTGCAGTTTCACAGGCAAGGTAACCGAATGAAGGAAACATCGAAACTCTTTAATTTATTTGCATTATCTCGCTTGATCATCATTTTGTGAACTCTAAAGTGCGATGTTAAGTTCATGGGATGTAGACCGCAATCTTGACACATCAACACACGAGTAAGGATGGAAAAAGCGCTATGTGTCCACAAGTGCAGGCTGAAAATTTTGCAACTGACTCACATATGACAATCACGACATGGAGCTCTGTGGTGACCATCACCTGAAACCCTATTATCATCATGAAAAGCCTGTTTAAAAATGAAAGATTGTTGATTTGTATAAAGGCATTTCAAAAAAGCGCACAACAAGGTAGCATAATCGTCAAAGTAGAAGAGCGAGGGAGCGGAGTCAAATACAGGTAGCTTGACGTTGATATCCACCGTGTGCTCTAGACGCGAGTCATGCATGTTTCTAGACTAACAGCTGAAGCTGCGCGGAAGACCTATTCCTATTCCCACTTAGATAGAAGGGATAATAATAAAAGTGTGATCGGATAAAAATGGTTTCCAGCTGACCGTAGTGCTTTGTATCCGTGGTTTACACGGTACGCCCTGCAAGGTTTGCGTATTTTATTGTCTGACAAACCACCCCGGTGCCCATGTGTTTGTGTGTGGCTAAGTCCGTCAGGAACGTCATGTCACCGAACAGATTCCACATTAATTCGTACAATCCATCCTGAGTCAGTAGGTGGTAGACGAGGCAAAAGAAAAACGATTAAAACGAGATCCGATTTTCTGTTTCACTGAAATCGGATTAGTGAGGGCAAAAACACAAACAACTATCACAACGGTTTAAGCCAGAGGAGAATAGATTACAACATACACAAAAACGTTGGGGAAAATGTATGAAGAAGGTGAGATAAGCAAAATAAAATGGACTCCTTAGAGTGCGATTGAATTCGGTGATAATATGACACCTTATTTGTTTTCTATTTTCTTTATTAATGAAACGTCCATTGTTCCTAAGGCGTTCAAGAATACCAAGCGGGGAAGGGGACCAACGGTAGAAAGTCCCGAACTCTGGACGTTCAGAATAAAAAGACAAGATGTTGACCGTCTGACTAGTTCAGGTCAGTTTGCAGAACCTTGCACCACCATACTCTGATTTTCGTTGCTACATCACAGCACCAAATTTGCCCAAATAGAAAAAAAAGAATGAGGAATAGTGAAGATCGATGGCAAAATGGTAAGCTGGACAAACACACAGAATACGAAAGATTTCGAACGCCACCGACTGCGGCACCGGGTCATATCACCTGCCATCTCGTCGACCCCACTGCGGTATTCTAACTGCACCTATACGAGCCGGTCCACTGGTTGAGTTTTTTATAATTTTTCCATGTCATCGACGGCCACCCTTCAAACATCCCCCAACCAAGGATAATAACGTACAACGAGGCACTTGTTCTGCAGGCAAGCGCAAAACATGTCCCAACCACCGTAACCTGTTCTGAAGACTGAACCCTAGAAGCCAGCACCAAACCGCCTAATCTCTGAGTTACCAAAGGAATTCTCCAATCATATTTTACAAAATTGACGCAACGGTGTTCAAACACCAAGTGTTCCTATATCTTCTGCTCTCAACGGCATGTTTTGGAGACATGGAGCAATACCGACCTCACTGTTGCCGCGTATGTTCGACCTTTGCTCGATAACCGGATGTCACGTCGACGCCACAGGTGCCTCAAATTAGTGAAATGCCAGTCGGGCCTTTGTGGTGAACTCGGATGAAATGCTCTCGTGAACACGAACTCGGATTTGGCTGTTTGCATACAGAGACTGAATAAGGGAAATGAATTCCCCTGGCACACGCAACAGTGAGGGGTAGCAGCACAGAACTACAAAACCCACTTAGTTGAATGCTACTTTTAGATCAATAAAGACAAAAAATCATGGATCTACGCAACATATGCTTATGTTCTAAGATCTGTTGCAAGTGAATATTTGATCAATACAACCCCGATCGGGACGGAAATAGGCTTGATTCTCACGCATGCATCCTTCGCGAGTGATAGATAGTCGGCGGAGGATAATGGCCGCCAAAGTAATATCTTTGTGATTTCCCTTGACCAGCATTGATCATAAATATCAGATCTGACTGGCCTCGTCAGTTGGGTCCCAAGACCAATAAAATAAACATACACCGACTATTCAATGAATAGATACCGTTGGCATTCCATAAACATTGTCAAATTAGATCGAAAAACAAACTATGAACAAGATCGTCTCTCGCATTCTGCATAAACTGTAGTGGTTTGATTTGACTGGGTCCGTGAGGAAAGTGGTTATTTCGAACTAAAGATTATAGATTGTTGGGGCATTACAGAAATCCCGGAAGATATGAATAATTGAACTAGTTGTTCATACTTTATTACGATTAAAATGTGAGAAGCTAAAGATAGCTTTCAGTCATACCTGGACAAGTTCTGCTTTTAGGCGATTAAGTGCGCGGCCTTTGATCATGATAACATGATTAGTCTCTTCCGGGAGTGTGGATGTGGGATTTGTAATATTTGCCGTCCCTTTGGTCATGCGACGCTCTGACTGTTTTGTGGCAGCAGCCAAAGCTTCACTGATAGTTGTCGTGGCCACCGTTGCCGCCACTGATGATGCAATCAGAGCCTGTTCACTCGGACTAGTCATGTGCGAGTTCATACTCGTTCCTTCGCTGATAGTCACCGGGCGAGTGGAACGCGTACGAACTTGGGAAGAATCATTCACAATACCAACTTTCGGTTCTGACCCGATGGCTGTTGGTGATCGTGAAGTCAAGTCGGAATGCTTTCGATCGTTGTCATCTTGGATTGCACCAGGAACGGCGGAAACTTGTAAGGACGGATCCGAGCCAAGTGGTTTAGGGTCACAGCGAGTTCCTTCACTTAATTGGGCATTGGTTGAAACAGCAAGTGCAGCTGCATCCTCGGCTGCAGCAGCTGCATTGAATGCGTTCTGGCTACCCTTTACAATCACATGTCCGGAAGCGGCACTAAGGAAACCGTCAAACCATGACTTGTGAGTCAATCTGAAAAAGTCAACATGGTTTTGAATAGAGCGTTAGATAACATATCACATTGGAGAAATAAACGGACAGTAAAGGGCATCGGCAATCGGCCACTGAAAAAAACTGTTGCTAGACCATAAATGAGGGAGATATCAACTTTGTTGGAATTTGGGTTTCATTGTATGGGCCCATAATGCAGCAACCAACATTGAAATAGTCGCCGGGAAAGATTCCAACATGGTTTCACATTATAAGAGATCAATCTAAATACAGTAAACGACCAAACATCGACCTTGGTGCAAGTGAAACTCTCACGTTTGGTTTGAACGAATTCAAAAGGAGAGTATCGCCTACCGAACACCTCATGGATGAAAGTATAATTAGTTCGGCTCTTTTAGTATTTTTGACGGCAAATACTTCAAAACTGCTACCTGAAGCCCTGATAGTCGTCCATCTAAGTGACTCATTCAAAATAGCATGACCTGTTTTGGGATCATATTGTGCGTTCAGAAAAAAAGGTAGGGGAAACTAAGTTGAATAACAGTTGGCAAAACAAAACGCGGAATATATTTTTGTATTAGGCTGCAGGAGTGCATTGGTGCTACAATAAAAGATGTGATATCCTTAATTCGATACCCGAAAGCCGAACGAAAGGAGAAAATATAAAAACAGGTGGATACTGGCTCTGATACTCTTCAATCTGAAGTGAAGTAAACCGTTGTGAAAAAAAACTCACAAGGGCGAAGGCTCCGTTGTGGCCGACCGACCGGAGCCGGGTCGACTCGTCGGAGATAGTCCAGTGGCTACTTTTGGACTTCCTGGAGGAGTTTCGTCTACCCCAGATACGAGGCCAGACTTTTTCCTATGAAAACGAGGTGAACCAAGAAATGACATACGAAAACTATTCAGTTTGGCACGCCACGGTTGTGTACCACCGGAAGCGTTCGGACTAGCTGGTGTGGTTGCCACGTTTGTGTTCATACTGCTCGCGGGTGAGACCGAATTCACGTGCCGCCCACGACCCGTGGGTGACGAGAGGCTGGGACTGGGATGAGGTCCGTGGGATCTGCTCCCGGGTTCCTCGGCTGTGTTTGATTTACGTTTCTCAATCATGGCTGTGGGAGAAACTGATGGTGAGGAGGAGGGGGATGGCGTAAGTGGTGCAACCTGTGATTTTTTGATCGGCTTTCCGGCAATGGGACTTGAGGTGGGAATAGCGGTTCCGTTTGAACGAATTTTACCGTCCAACGGGACCGGATGAGCCTCACGAAGCTGGCGGTATGCGTAAACAGTAGGTGGAGAGTTGGCTGGAATCGAGGACCGTTTTGATCGGCTGGGAGCCGAATCCACGGGTGATGATGGTGCTGTATTGGGAGAAGTGTTGGTCAGATTTGCGCGGATCGCAATCGCCGGAATGCTTGGGGTGGTGCTTGATTCCACTGGACTGCTTTCGTGTTCGGCAGAATCCTTACCGTTTTCATCTGCATGGTCTGATTTTTTCGTTTCGGTTGATTCGGACGGCAAAGCTTCTGTTTCGAATTCCTGGTAAATTGAAATTTGAAGAATAACCTTGAATTAGTACACCCGGTTTCACACAAACAAGCTTCCATCTATCAAACGCAATCAACAAAATGGTGCAATTTTGCCTAAATCACACTGCAAACTGGGGAAACTCTTCTTCGTGTTATCCACATCCCATCACTGTAAACCGGTGAAAGAAATATCGTAAACGAAGATTTCGCAGCATGTAATCTGGAATAAACTGTCTCAACATGAAATATCGCTGTCGTGCATGTCGGAGGAAACACAAAAGTCCCAAGAAGTGCATAAAACACTTGACCGTTTGACCAGGTGTTCATCTTAGTTATGGTCACGCCTTTTTCTTTATTTATGCTCACAATACTTGTCTCTGTTACCAGCGTCACTGCGCCCAGTTGAATCTATGAAGACCGTAAATAAAGATCGCAACCCCTATGAGCCGTTAAGTTCTCCTCTGAGGAGAGAGGAAAGGAACTTTGCGTACTGCTTGTCGTTTAATGCCCATTTCTGGCATCTAGGTTTTTTAAATTGCACAAATAGAACCCATTATTTTTCTTGATAAGAATAACGGACTGTTCTTGTTTTCTTTATACAGCTGATGTGATCGTTTTTGTTGTACTTCGATGGCGATCTCCAATAAGGATAATTTCCGATCATCTACTCGGAGTAAAACTTGGTACATAGCTGAAAACATAATCTCATTTACAGGACAGACTTTCAGTGATCTCGATTGGAACCGTTCTGCAACTCAAAATTCATCTCAGTTTAGATCAACGGGGTCATTCTGACCGGAAGGGTATGTTGAGTTTACTGTTTAACGGGGGCAGCTAAGTCTCCTTTGTAGATCAGGTAGGCAACATTAAACATTAGTCATTAGACATTCCATGGATGTGTTTCGTTAAATATCCCACCCGTTAAAACAGTTCTGTAAGCAACTAAAAGGAAAACTTTTATCAAGCACACTCAATATATCTACGTATCCTGCCTAAACTAAAGAGAAGTATTGCTAGAAAAATAGCGAAAGATAAGTAGGATTTTACCGCTCCTGCGCACATCCAAGCATGCATTTTTATAAACAAAAGGTTGTGATGGAGAACTAATTCCATACCGAATTTGGAAAACAGCACGTTATCCAACTATCATAGCATACGTCGGACACATTATATATACAATATAATATAATAAAATAAAATATAATATAATATAATATACCACCCGCTTAAAAATAAGCATGATGCCGACGCAAGAACGTATAAACAAGACTGCACAGAAAAAGGGTAAAACAGAGGAAAATAATAAACAGTACGATAACGAGTTTCGTCTTTCCCCCCTATTTTTGCGGCACACATTGTGATATTTTTGTTTTGCTTTCATTGTATATTATGGGTTGTAAGATTTACAGATACCATCAGTGCCACTGACTTCGACTGTGAGTCATGTTTCTTAACGTCTCCAACTAAGAACAATCCTTATCTGTTGGACCCTAACCGGAAAATCGGGAAGCACCAAACAAAGCCAAAACCGAAGCAAATGTCTTCATACCTCAATGCAGTCACAGCCGCGTCATTTTCTTTAGCTTTGACCAGAGCGTGCAAAACGGACATAAAAAGCAGATTATGGGTAGGTACACGCAGCGAAAGTAACTACCGGTTCTTCGAGCAGCACCACTTGAGCAAAACGTGAGGTTTGACAGATAAAGAAAAGGACAGATACCAGCGGAACCGGATATCGACGGAATGCACAAGCGGGTAGAAAGCGCCAATACCAAAAGGTAGATTTACCTGATCTTTTCCTTTGGACACGGATTCGGAGGAGCCAGCAATTCCACTCACGGTTTCGGTGCTATCAGGATTCGCCACAGACTCCGAGGATAGCTGTGAAATAGAGTTCGGTGTTGGCGTCGAGCTGATCGGTCGGATTTCGGAATCAGTTACTGTCGGCATGAAAGCAGACTGTGGAAGAAGAGCTGTTGGACTAACCCCGGGCCCTGTGCACGCGGGCCCAGAAGGAGGAGCCATACGAACCGGAGTATGGAACGGAGGCATGGTAGGAATAAGGTAGGTCGGGCCGGTTGTGAAGGCGTGATGGTGATGATGATGATGACCGGAAGCCGCAGGATGATGTGGGTGAATGTGCGGCCCGAGTAGATGCACAGTAGGAACAAATGGCGATGTTAGTGTGGGAGGATGGAGTGCTGGGGTAGCTCCGGGTTGCCCGGATACCGGTGTTGGGGGAGGAATGTTGCTGAAACAATACACGTTCAAATTCGGATGTGCATGACCCACAGGAAGAGTGGTACCTGTACTACTAACCACAGCTGATAACCCCAATGTCTCCGCGGGTACAGTGGAATGGGAATTGAATTTGGACGGTGTGATCACTGCAGTGGGAGGAATTGTCCCAGTGTTACTATTGGTATTATTGGTATTAGTAGTGCCGGCGGTGTTCGTGTTCAAAGCCACAGCGGTAGTGACAGCTGCGGTCATACCGTTCCCGGAGCACAAGATTGTAGCGGGCATATGGCGTGTACCAGTAGGCACACAAATTGGAGCCGGACCACGATACGGTGCGGGAATGGTAAGCGAATTGGGGGTGGACAAAAGAGTCCCGGTGCTTTCACAACTCGCCGTACGACAATGAACCCGCTGTAGCGAGAGTGGGGATCCCAAAGGACTAACAGCCGGTGTACTGGACTGGCTGTCCAAGCCCGTAGAGAAGGATTTCTTACGCCTAAGTGAAAAAATACAAAGTGAAAGAAATTCATAATTCAACTGACAAGCATGTAGTTGAGAGTGAGTTACAGATGTCGTTTATCAATTTGCTACAGTGTATCCAGAAAAGATACACCAATCATTCACATGAGCATTGCTTATATAAAATGAAGGGTTTAGTATACCCAAAAATCAGCCTGAGGATTAGTTTAAAGGTCGACATCCAATAAACGAAGATAGCAATCCTTGGTTTGATGGACTGAGCTCGCGAGCAGAGTCTCGGTGGCAGAATGGATGAGTGACTGAACAACGGAAAACAGTGACCGTAGCAATAATAATAATAATAATAATAATAATAATGATAACAAGAGAGACCATAACAATGAGCAGTTAGGGCACGGATGAAGGACAATAACACCCGTTTATAGTGGCCATGACAATGCAATTGATGGTTACACAAAGCCCAACGCTTTGGCATGCGTACAGATCGTTAAAGTAGTGCTACAAACTGAACAGGATAGTGAGTGCTAATTTCATCATTCCGTATAAATGGATGTCATCTGGATTTTCTATTTAAGAAGTCCGCCAATTTGGATAATTGAAAATAAAAGAAGAAAGCAAACAATTCAGTTCGGCGAAAAAAATATTACAAACCTGAGGCAGAGGAATTCGCATCAGTTTCGTCCGACTTCAAACCATTGCTTATTTCTAGTCCCCGTCAGGGGTATCAGCAAACGACTTAAGTTAAAATCACTCCAAAATTGATGAACAGAGCTGAATGGCCTATTGAAAACGAATGTTCAGATGTTCTGGTGATATATATATATATATATATATATATATATAGTATCAAACTCGGAACTGCTATCCTCCAGTGTGGCAACAGCACCTTGTATTTTGAAGATGCAAAGCACCTGCCGAATGGAGATGCAATCCCCGCAAGTGCATGCTGCGCACGTTCCGCAGATTCGAACGACCACAAATGTTCGTCGGTATAATCTAGGTCATACATCCTCCCATTTGCCAGTTCGATGGCTACATCCTAAAGACATCCTAAAGCACAATCCATTATCTCGTCAATAGTAAAGCTAAACATTAGTGAGACGGGATACGCTCGTCGAACACTACTCGCCATTTCGAATCAGTTTGACAGTTCACAGCATACCTTTACACGACCACATGTAGGACAGCATATCGATCGACACGTGTCCACAAACGTCTCTGGTATACAATTCCGATGAAGAGGACTGAATGGCCACTGCTCGGTCCGCCGAGCCGAAGATGCCTTTCAGGTAGAGAAAAAACCACGATTCTTGGAAGACAGTGTGGCGCGATTCAAGTAGCCAAGAGGGGATGAATAGCTGGTCGATGCAACCACGCTTGTGCGAAATCTGGCTTGCTGTTCAAAGATGCTCCTCTAGCGAACTGGTGCCAGACGATACAGCAATACAGACGTTAAAACCTTGAAAACTATCGGAATTAAGCTGATCCCACGATGATTGCAACAATCACTGCTTGTTCCCTTATTGAGGGCAAGTACAATCAGTGATTCGCTCCATGGAAACGAAATAAGCTGGTCATTCCAAATGTCAAGGAGCAAGGTGAGTGCTTCTATCAAAGCGTTTCCACCCGCGGTGAAAAGAAGTGGGTCATCGAGACCGACTTAATTTCTCTCCTTCAATAGTCGAATGTTCTACTGTACTTTCAATTCTGTTGAGGGATCAAATGACATCCATCAAGGATGTACAGTTGTTGACACTGCTGAACCATAAACTATTTTTGAATGCCAACAGATTCAACGCCTCCCGTCATCCAGTCCCAGTACCAACCGAAACTCATGGCAAAGCCCAATGCCACTCAGGGGATCCCTGGCTTGCAGATAACAGAACGGAAACCAATACTAGTGAATAAAGCGGGCCCAAGATCACTAGATAAGTGGCCAATGTTTTGGACGTTGTGAGCTTTCACCTGGGAGGGACTCGTCCTTAAAAAATTCCGCAAGAGTCCGCTGATGGCACTGTAACATGTTAAATGTAACCCACCAATAAAATAATGCCACTAGCGCTTGTTGTGTAGCGCGATCCACGAGATTTTTCAGAAGCGGATCGTGAACCACATAATTAACTAAATACCCGTATGAAACAACTGTGTAACTTGGGAGATCTTAACTGGCTGCCCAAAAGTTGAAGGCACTTCCTCGAATAAACACACCCGTCATGGGCAGTGCAAACGACGCACAACGAAGTCAAACACAACAAACCACCACCGAAAACGGTGTAATTCTATTCAGATCGAAACTCCAGGTAAAGATGCACCTATTTCACACCGCAAACAAATTCCCACCTATGAAATTTTCGTTTCAATATGAACATTCATCGCGAATTCAATCGGTCAAGCTCATGGCACGGTTTTGGACAGAAATTTTGTATTCTTTGTTTCCTACGTGTATCATCTAACTTCCAGGAATAATCGAAATTCCACCCGCAGGCTGAAGATAAACTCATCAATGCTAACTCAAAGAATTTACAACAATAAGACAAACATTAGTGCGTGAAGCACGACAGAGGTACAAGCGTCGTACAATGCAAATCATAACCTTGTATGTCTGCAGGATCAAAGAATTCAAAGCAGTCTTAAAACTAAAATTCCCATACTACAGTTCAATAAGGTTGAGCTGTAAAATTCCGTATAACAAAGGACGCGGTTTATCATAAAAAGCTACAGAATCACTTACGAATAACAAAGCGAGCTAATATCGTGATCCTAGCAGCAGGCAAAAATCCGGAATAGGTCGGATGTCCTTGATCGAGGCGCATATACGAGGCCGTCTTGGTCTCGGTTATCGTAGCTCAAAAAAAGGAACAGTTGTTGATCCTATGTTTCGACCAACTACCGTTTCTAGCTAGTGCGATATTCAAATTTTAGAACTGCCGATAAGCTGGCCAGCGTCTGCCATCTTCCAGTCAATAATGGACACAGATTGACCTTGTCAATTCAGTTTAGATCAGTCATTACAACCATTAACCTTACATCAAGGTGTTCCGGTTTTGATTGGAACCTCACGGCACGGTTCACTCAAAGGAAAAAAAGACAACGAGAAACAGTAAATGATCGGATGTAAGTTAACAAGTTGAAGAATTACATGGAAGATGAAAGAATTCAAGTGCAAGACCGCAATTGCCCGCGACATTCACTCATATCGCCTAGTGTCCCTAACAATCACGTTGGGGAAATCCGTGGACCCCGATCCGGTAATCCAACTGCACCTACACGAGCCAATCCACTGGTTGGAGTTCCCATACTTTTTCTCATGTCATCAACCGGCCAAGTCGAACCATTGTCGGACCAGTATTTGCCCCTGAGAATAGCCTGAAACGAGGCAGCCGTTCTGTGGGCATGCGCAGGGCGTATCCCAATCACCATAATCTATTCGCATCCAGTGCCTATTATATAAAGATTGTAACGCAAAGTCCATTACCTCTCACCTAACCCCCGAGTTACCGAGAAAATTCTCTATCCGCATTCTACCGATACTACTAAGACAACGGGATTCAAACACGAACATTCTCGTAAATCTGCTCTCAGCAGGATAGATTGTTTTACTGCTATCCAAAATTTGGTCAATACATGGATGGTACGCCGACACCACTGATGTCCCAAACTGGTACGTGCTAACCAAGCATTCTGTGTATATGAACACACCTCATCCGACACACGACCAACAGGTGAGATGCAACTACCCAAGTAACTAAATCCGTCTACTTCATTCAATTTCTCCCCTCTAAGAACAAGGTTCGGCTTTGAGCCAATCCAATCCTACAACAACATTTCACACTTTGAAGGTCCAAAGTGCATTCGAAAAACTAATGCAATATCGCTCATACGATCGAAGAGAACCTGCAACTCATTTTGATCTCTATTCAGTAGTACAACATCATTCGCCTATCGTAAATCAAACAGTTTGTTGACGTAAAAACGATCTCAGCTTCGGCCGCACGTATGCACGTACCGAACAAAAAAGGAAAATGAATTTACCTGTCACATCCTTCAATGAGAAATGGGACTACAGAATTAAATGGTTGACTGAATGCCACTTTCAGATCAAAAAATATAATGATCGCGATTGGTCTCAAAGTGAAGATTTGGTCAATACAAAACCGACCGGATTGGAAACCGACTTGACTCTTACGTATGCACAATTAACGGGTACCAGGTAATCAGCAGAGGATAACGCTCACGAAAAGTTTGGATGTGACGTTTGACAAAATAATTCATCTGCAATTTTTTACGTGAGGATCCATCACATTTCTTGTGAATCGATGCAATCGACTTTTCATATCACTCCATTCCTCTGCTCACATTAATTCCAAGTTTTGTGAAGTATAATGCTGACACTTTGCCACCGTCCTTGAAAAAGAACGAAAGTAGTCTACCTCGTTTGGCTGTCTTAAGTCTTTCCGGAAAACCTGTCGCCCTGACGACCTGCGTTTCTGATTGGCGGTCGGTATCTACCTGCGTTGTTTCACTTGTAGAAATAGGTAGAAGATCCACTGGGGCACTGGGACAATTACACTGCTCCCGAAAGTGCTCTGCCCAACGCTCCAGCCGACGCTTTTGAGAATGAATCTCTGAGGTGTCAGATTCATCGATCAAATCGTTTACTTTTGGCTTCCATGGACCAGTAATCCTAATCAGTCGGTAAACATTCTGACCAATGCTGATAAAAAGTTCTTTCCATTCCCCTAAATTCCCTTATTCGCCACCACGATCAGGCTTTCAGTCAGTTGACGTTTTAGCAGTTTGCGCGTCTCGTTGTATGGAGCATCTCGCGGGATAGGTCTGGCAGTATCTAGCAGAGCAACTGAATTCCAGGATATCTACCATTTCTGCAGTTAATACAGCATGGAAGCCTGCGTTGCAGTTTCTGCTGAGTGCACGGTTTCTTTCATCTGCCGCCAATGCTCCCTCTGATCCTGGGCATTTCGCCGCGATGTTTATCGGATTGAGAACTCAGACTGGAATTGATGTAGGCTATTATGACCTAGAATCAGCCATGTAAGACGGGCGGTTTTCGTTTTGGTGCGACCACATACTAGGCGCAGAGAAAAACTATCACGGACCAAAGTTCGCTTTGAGTCCACCGGTTCAGATAAAAATTGTCGCCAATCTTCGATTAATCCACACTACCGTGACCGATCTGAGTTCAACGTTGTAAAGACGAAAAAGAACACCAGGTGAGCTGGCAGCGCTTTTGATGGGAAAAGTTGGTACTCGTCCGAAACAGTCTGTGGTCAGAATAAACTTGGGTGGAGCAGTCACCATTGCAGGTCCGATCCACTGGGACATAAGACGGATTTCCACTGTACCTTCTCTCTTCGATTAGTAGCCAACTTGTGCATTAAAATCTCTAACAACAACAATAAGACCCGTTTAACGCACAGTTAAGAGAAATCGGGATAAGTTCGGGTAGAACTCATCTTTAGCTTCAGGAGAGCTGCAATGAGTAGATGCATGAACATATACGATGAACAGGCAACGATGCTTCAACTAAAGGCTACTGACATGTGCAGAACCGTCCAACTTGACTGCATCTAAACGGTTATTGACTGGAATCTATTCTAACAGTGGACACTCGGTTAGTAAGCTTATACCGATGCCAACAACAGAATGACCACGTGCTCCTGAAACAGCATTACTCGGCACGTAAAGGAGGAAGCGTGAGAATGAAGTTGTATCCTGCAGTAACTCTTACTTGAGCTTTTGATCCAAAAGTCTCGCTCACAAGGCATTGGGACATTGACCGTGAGTAGAAACAAATTTAACACTACTCACCCTTCTCGAACTAATGGACAGCGTGGTCCCAGTTATCTTGTTCAACGACTGATGCAGTATGGAATTCGTTCTTGTAATGTAACTCATGAAAAGTGGTGGACAAACACTAGTAGCAAGTTCGGTCACTAAACTGCAGAACGATTAGGGTTCTCAATCAAGGCTTTTAATTCTAGCAAGAACCTGTCCGCGAGGCGCAGGGAGTGGCTGAATGAAAATCCATCTGCCTGGATGTCATTTTTCCACTCATTTTCTGCGATTTAGCTGCAGCTCAAATCGACCCCCAACCTGGAGGACCAGGAGACTGCTTCTTCAAGTTTCTACCCTTGACCTTTCGGGTTTGACTGAATCTACGACTTGAGGGAAGCCATTCTGCATGGCTCGTTGGGTCATGGAGACAGGCGAACCATCACACCGCGTCTAGGTGAAGTCTCACTGTTATGATCTACTGATTTTGTCGGTGATAGCTACAGAGCCGCTTACAAGACTGTCGGTCGTACAGGACATTTTTCTTACCACTGACTACGTATCAATCTGTCCTAAACTGCACAGTTTTTCATGAGTATTCAAAACATACAATGCGCATTGGTTCTCTGACTCGATTCGAATATACCTCCCCTAATAACATCAATGAGTACGGCTCGTCTATCACGTAATTCTTTCATTCCGTCAGCTTATTGAAATGCGGTCTAACTGGACGTGTTGTGACGGCTTCGATTGGTGCTGAGTCTATGCAGCTTCTTGACTAACACCAATCAATTCTGGTTGCTAGCGTCCGCAACGTAGCAAGGCTCAGCACAAATCGTAAAACACGATCGAGCTTGCGGAGGGATGACGAGATATGATAGTCTCGTCAAACATTAGAGATGGAACATGCTGGCGATATGGAAAACCCCCGCATGCCGGTTATACTCCATCCAAGCTGCGGATAATAAGGCACTGCGCGAGAGCAACACCACCTGTGAAGCTGATGGTTCGCTTATCCACAATCAGCATGGACGTCTTGTACATTGAGCGGAGCAGTTTTAAGCTTAGTTTAGCCGCGCGTCTCATAACTGTTCTGGCAAACGTTCGGTCTTCTGTTCGATATATCCGCCTTCGGAGGGGAAGAGGCGCAAGGATATACAAGCCTAAGGACGCCCCAAGGCGAAGTCTTTGTTTCGTGGGAAAACCGATTATTGTAGCCATCCTTAAGAAAGGCTCGCGCAGTTAGTATGGTATTCGCAAGAGTATTAGCCTAATGTCGGTAGCGTTTAAGCTGCTGGCGTGTGTCATCCTTTTCAACTTTCACAACTCGCGTGAAGAATAGAAAAAAAGTAAACAACACTGGGTTACACACGTGTCGTTAATAAGTCGATCAAATCTTTACCCTTCGACAGTGGTCCGAGCGCCGCTTAGACATTCGCGCAATCTTCGACTACGATGATAAGTCTTCACTATGGCATTGGTCTCTGAGGAATAAAGTATCGGAGAAGTGAATATCGGTCCGCAAAAGGTTGTACCGTCATACCTCAGGTCAGGTAAGAGCTTGTGGCTAGTTTCGGCCACCCTTGGTTGTCTCCAGTGGAGTATGACAAGGTTGTGCTGTATCCTCATTTCTTTCCAATTTGAAATAGATGATGTTCTAAGGAACGCTTTATCTATTCTATGGGATGGTAGAGTTGAAATTCACGTTGGGGGCTTCTTGTATTTGACCACCGATGTCTCCGACACATTGGTCGAGTTTGGTGGAACATCTGGTGATTAATGGCGAAGCGCATCGTCGTATACAAACAGCCATCTTCTGACTGAGGTGATCGCTTTATGCAGTCTTTGGTGTCTTGGATGTTTTACGTATATCTGTTCAGTGCTTCTCTGGAACATGTTGGACAAAGATGGAAGAAGCAACGTGGCGGCCAGGTTGAGTTGTTGTAGAGGCATGAAGAAGTTAGCCTCGGCTTTGGACTCCGTTGGTGTCTCACAACCTCCCAGTTGGGACCCAAAAGACGAGAATCGTCATTAATTAGATACATTAAGAATTATGGCTCAGAATTAGTCACCCGTGCGAATGCTGTATGGCCTGTTTGTAGAACTCGTTTCACTTAAAAACTAGTGGGGAAAACACAAAAACATTTCTTTTTTCGTTCTTTGTTGTCCTTTCTTGTGTCTGCTTTCTTTACAATGTTATATACGTATTCGTTGGGTTGGTGTCGTGCTCGTTTTCAGATCGGTGTGAAATATATCACCCGAATGCCACAGTAGGAGAGAATCCGGAAAGGACGATCACAAGGAGACGATTCCATAATCAACTACCAATCTGAAGAACAAACATCAAATAAACTGACTGCTCCTAAAACATAAGCCTGTATAGTGACAGGATTGAGTGCGATTATTGCGGTGTACCGGGAACACAATGCGTTGGTTTTATTTGCCCTTTTGCAGGTGTCTGACTACTGTGGGATACGAAAATGGACAATCAAAAACGAGGTTGAAACCAATTTTCATCGTTCGGGAGACAATTTGTCTCAACAGGCAATAGTGTATCGGTTTGAACAAATCGGAAGGTGATATACTTATGTAACCAAAAAGATGAAGAAGCTTCTGAACTCGCCCCAAGAAATAGTACGGAAATGGGATGAGGGAATGAAGGTGCGGTTAGATAATTGACGAACATGACGATGTCCGCTGTTACATAGGCACATGCATCCCTAAACAACCAACTAGCCAAGCAAACAAACAAACAAACCAGAAGTGCATTGTCTGTCCTGAAAAATGGACAGGACAATTTGAAAATTCATTTCTGACGTTCATTATCGATGTCTACCGAGGCACACACGCACCCATATACACAGACGTGCGAAAGAGGGGACATCCAAAGTTGTGTGTAGGTGCGTGCTTATCTAAGAACGGGAATTAAATGTGATGCACATGGTTGATGAATTTAACAATAGGGAAATCTGTACATAGGTGTGGTCGGGACGCATCCGGGAGCAACTTCGTTGCGGTGAGAGCAGAAAGCTACAAGTTCATAATGAGAGAGGGAGCGAATAGTCGAGTATGAGAAGTGGAAAATTATCCCAACCTCACAGGGAGAGTATGTCATTAGCACACGGGAAGCAGAAAACATCTTCCCACGCAGGGGTTAGAGGAGTTACCTATTCTTACTGATTGTTTTTGTTTTCACCGCCTGATGGCTAAACATTCCACCGATATCTACAAACATGTGATCCCATCCATACAAAATGTATCATTCATTATTAGTTCATTAGATACTTCAGTATTTTCCAAAAAGACAACCATGGATGTATGCTGTAGACTGGAAAACTATACAATGACTTCTCGGGTGTCTCCTTTGTACTGCATTTTACCGATAGCTAGAATTCCGGTTATATAATTAGACCTGGAGCATTCATCAAAATACAATAACGGTTGGCAAGATGAACTTCTGGATATGGAAAGCGCAACATAACGCTACTTCTGTCATCTTGAAATTCCACAATTACTATTCTTTGAATTGAGGGCAGGAAGAAAACAGAATATCTGCGCGGATTAGCAATTTTCTTGTTTAACATTTAGTTCGTGTAATTCTGAGTCAAACACTTTTGTAACTTAACTGATTTACAGCCTGGGACTCCTGGAGCGCAACAGCAAAATAGACTGGCACGACAATCTAAAACCAGTGCAAATCAGATTTCAAAATGTACGTCTGCATGTGTGCACGTGTGGTTGTGTATGCGAAATATGGAGTAGCAAGAAACTGATCAATCTTTGCGATTGAAGAGCTTCTGTCACAGGAGTGGCGAACAAATAAAAAGAAATGACTTTCTATCGGACAACTTTCAGCACACCTCGTGATCGTTATTCATCTCTGTACGTGTTGAATCAAAAATTAACCGGAAACACTCGATCAAAGCCTGTTTATGAATGGCCCAGAGAGGGTGGCAACGCAATTTTCGTCTGTTTAAGAATAAAATACAATCAATCAACCACTGGATAGTTATCCAGTGAAAAAATCCAAAGTGATTTATTTTAATCGGATATAAAGACCATTTGACGATCGTCGTTGGATACTCAGAAAGCACAGTGTTCGAGTAACTTACGAAGAAAAACGGTGATGGTAGACCGTTGGCTGAATTTTTATCGAGGCACCAATGTACCGATACAAGAATCTCCAAACAGAATTGTAAATGTTTGATGCCCGAAATTCATACAATTTCTAAAAATCTAAGACTATGAAGATAAACGTGCATGCGTTTGTGTTGAGTACAGGTAACAATGAACAAATGAAGAGGACCAAAGAGATCAGAAATAAAAAAAGTAATTTGCCTCTAGTTAAATTATGGCGCCGTAGTTTGTCACTAGACGACAACGTGTACGCGCATGAATTGAATTTCATCTTGATAGGTCACAAAGGGAGGAGCTACAATAAATCTCCCTCGTAAATTGAGATAGTCTTTCCGATTTCCATCAGAGGTGGACGGGGCCAACCTTGCCGTATTCCGTTTAAACATTAAGTCGTAGATATTCGTTCACCTAGTCTTAATCACAACATTGGTTCAAGGTTAATGGTTGTCCAAACTGAGCTCAACTGACGCACCTAGTCCTAATCTCATATAAGTGACTGACCTGCCGGATGCACACACATCTGTTAGCCAGACTTTAGAAGGAGACTAAGAAAAGCGGCCGCAAGCATCACTTCAGAAGAGGTTAAATTCAGTCAACCGCACCATCCCAAACGCGTATGAGCACCGATGTTAACGTTTGAGAAGGACGATGAATAATTCTTAGACAACAAACCAACCACTAGGCAAAATAACAAAGTGAAAGGTCATCAGTTTTCACGGACTGAGTCGAGGAAAGCAGTGGGATTGTCTAGCCTAATAGATTTACCGGTATGTAGCTGGTCCGTATTTGCAGTGCCCATTCTATTTTGCAGACTCCATATGGGCAGACCTATCTGATCTCTAATCGACGGACCAACTATAATCGCGGGCTTATGTTCAGATTCGGAACGGTTAGGTATGCATCACATACCTTTGTCTGCTCATCGGTCGCTGGATCCGCTGTTAGTTCAATAGTTGTTCTCTGTCAGGAACAAATATGGGCTCTGATTCAGCGCATCAAGTCAAGTCGAAACGCAACTGGAGCCTAACCATATATACATCCGAGTCTAACCCGATCTGCATTTGCATAAAAAGAAAGATGCAATACATTACCGAATGATTTTTGAAGTTTGCTCAAGATTTTTTCAATTTATTATGTCTGGATCCAAGCGTATCAAGCTGATTTCTAGGAGACATCACTAATTAAATTTGGTTCAATTCAAGATAACGATTGTCATCACTACCGAAAATGAGGTAGAAATCCAGCCGGGTTGAAATGTAGTTCACAGCTTACAAGAGGCATCTTCACACCACTATTCTTTGGCTTCGATAGCTGTCAAAAGTCATCATCTACTGCCGCGAGGCACTGACAACAAAAATAACCTTACTCTTCGAGACAATTCAGTAAAAATTGACTTGCCATCGAAGATAGCATCATTCAACTTGTGTAGGATTTTACTTAGTGTTGAGCATTATTTAGGGTCCATGAACACTCGACCTCTCAATCGATACTCACTTAGTGAACCACGATCAAGTCATATGCTAGACGGTGGCTACTATGACCACACTGGGAAAGCTATGAACTACTTCGGCTGATTCTGCTCATCTAGTTTCTTGCAGTTTAGTTGGGACCAGCCACCCGAAGTAAACCATTTGTTTACATTCAGGATATAAGTGGACTTGATTTCAGTATTTAGCATTGATGTAACTACCCAAAAAACGGGTGATTTCATACCTAAGGGTTATCGTTGCAGAATGCAATCAAGTTCCAGTTTAAAAGTATACTGCATTGTCATGCTACATCGTTAACTGTCTGTTAGCAACTACCAACTGCGCACACGCATTGACGATGTCACCTCGACTGTCAGCGACACGTTTGTGATATAAACACCAATCTCGGCGATCAGATCCCTCACAAAAACAAGCAACCTGAGCTGCAACCAACGCAGATTTTTAAAATCAATGTGCTTGTGTGTTCTGAATCCCGAATGCTACTGGTCAGAAGACAAGTCGAATTGAATTGATATACACTACATCACTAGTAGCTGGGTAGCATAAAATTTGAGAATTTTTCATCGTACTGTTTAAAGTAAAACATGAGTGATGTGAATAAATAAGAATAACTTACAGCTTTTGCACAGCCAGACCACGTCGACCAGACAGAGGTGAACCTTCGCTTAGGTTACCTAACGATAATCGTGAAGATCCGTTTAAAGTGAGCTTCAAACTATCGATGCGTTTCCGTGGGGGATCAGCTGCAACACACAAAATGAGGAAAATTGCAAAAGAATTTTTAGGTGATTACACTAGCCAGCAGGACGCAAAACCATAGAACGACGAACATTAGAAGGGCTTATAAGTTACCGTTGTCTTGGTACAACAGAAACGTTGCTATTTAACCAAGAAATAAGTCGTATAGCAGATTATTCTCCCAGGTGGTTGGCAGTCAAAGAGTCGACATATAGTGATCAATCCACGGCACGGCAACCCTTTTCACATAGTGGATTACGCAGAAAAGAACGTCCAATGTGTACTTTACATTCTCCTTAATTCTTCTGTTTACTCCCCATATTATACTTTATTGGCCAGTGTGCTGTGAAATGGTAACCATAACCAAAACAAAGCGGTGCGAGGGTAGTGGCTAGTTTGCTTAAAATAAACGGAATCGAATTGATTCGCAATAGCAACCTTACTAGCAGATGAACAGGGAACAAACAAACGGAATGGTTACTACGACTCACCAAATCTTTGGTCGATGGTAGTTTTTTTAGTAAGTTGAATAAAACGAAACAACGCTACATTTCGAATCAAAATGAACCACAAACCAGTATTTATTCGGAACGCAGACCAACCGGATAGTAGGTGTGTGCAATGGTACAGCTACCGATTTCAGGAGGTAAGACTTCGGGAAGCCAAAGACTACGGTGGATCGCACACAGCCTTTGCCAATCTGACGGTTGAGAACCGAGTCACTGAATTATCAAAAACGCCGACTAAAGAAATCGAAGTAATTAAAGGAAATCAACGATCACAAACAGGACTTTCTACATCCCACTATGAAGAAGTTCAGTAAAGATAAAAATGGCTAAGAATGCTAAAAGGATATGCGAACCAGAATAGGTAACCGAGGACATAGTAAAACGCCTGTGCAGAAACAGGAAATGGGAACATTGTATTTCCTCAAAATACGTTAATACGATGAGATGTTAAATTAAATGGTTCAACTAGGATCTGAAGCAACGAAACCGAAGGGAAAAAACCAAAAGTGATCTGAAAACGATGACATAAACGATATCCCGATGCAAACAAAAAAGATTAGCAATTGATCGTGAATCTCGTAGGCATCCAAATTCGCATAATCCATTTCAACTATACATTCGATAATGAGAAATGTGACGAGGTCATTAACCGACGATCCAGAATCCATGCGCATAGTGAGATCATAGTACAATCATAATAAGTGTCGGTCTGTGTGTGTGTGTGTGTGTGTTACGCGTATAGGGCCAGTGATTCTGGTAGAAAACATTGGCAATTAAGCTTGTCCCGAGTGATTCCTATTTCACACAACTTACAAAACAGTCTTGCAGGCCTACAGAAGCAGAGACAATCAGAACGGAAGAAGGCAAATCAAAATAAGAAAAAATAAGCGTGCTGGTGAATTCCGATGTGTGGTCGGTATACTGCGCTCAAATCGGTACTAGGTAGACCGGTACTCGGTCGTTTGACAGAAGAAGGTGTCCAACGGAGCGATACTCATCGCAAGTCTAAGGCTGTGGCTGATCAGCAAACATGTCGTGAAGAGTGATGTTAACAAAGTGTTCCCAATCTCCCTTCAGTCAATAAAAAGAAAGCACAGGTAGATCATAGTAGACTTAAATTTTTCTATCCGTTTTTTGAGTTCTGTTTTTCGTAACCTTGAGAGCGCATTCCGTGAAAGAGTGCGGCACTCGTGAGAAGCATGGACAACCAACGTCTGTGAAATGTAAATTTGCAAAAATCTTGAATAAAACTCACAAGATGCAGCCGGAAGATGCATGATACAACAGCCAGATGTTCGATAAAGGCACCGGTCAATGTGGATGTTCCGGTACCGACGGAATTCGATTATCTTTATACCGCTATATTAAATCTTCAATAATATACAACTGAAACGTCAATGTTAATATTACAAAAAATATCCATAGAGAAATGTGACCACACGGGACCGCAATGCGATCGATAGCCGAGTGTCCACTGTTAGAATAGATTCCAGTCAATAACCGTTTAGATGCAGTCAAGTTGGACGGTTCTGCACATGTCAGTAGCCTTTAGTTGAAGCATCGTTGCCTGTTCATCGTATATGTTCATGCATCTACTCATTGCAGCTCTCCTGAAGCTAAAGATGAGTTCTACCCGAACTTATCCCGATTTCTCTTAACTGTGCGTTAAACGGGTCTTATTGTTGTTGTTAGAGATTTTAATGCACAAGTTGGCTACTAATCGAAGAGAGAAGGTACAGTGGAAATCCCCACTATGTTCAGTGGATTCGACTGCAATTGTGATGGTTCACACCAAGTTATCTGAATCCCACAGACGTTTCGCAGAGTACAAATTTGTCCATCAAATAGTGTGCCAGTGACTGGTGTTCTATTTCGTTACAATTGAAAACTCAGAAGGTCAAGGTAGGTGGATAATCGAAATTGATCGACAATTTATCTGAACCGGTGACTCAAAAGGAACTTGTGCCGTGATAGTTTTTCTCTGCGCTAGTAATTTGGCACCAAACGAAAAATAAAAACCGCCGTCTTTACTTGGCTGATTGCTAGGTCATAATAGCTACTCCAGATCTTGCAAGTCTGAATGGTTTCAAATTCGATAATGCCATCGCATCGTAAATGCCAGGTATCAGAGAGGCATTGGCGGCCGATGAAAGAACGGCACTCAGAGAAACGCAACGCAGGTTCTCATGCGTGATTAACTGCAGAAATGGTAATATCCTGAATTCATTGACTATGAATACTGCCACTACCCGCGAGTATGCTCCATAAACGAGACGCGCAACTGCTAAAACGTCAACTGCTGAAAGCCTGAGGTGGGTGGGCTGATAGGAATAGTAGGGGACATGGAAAAGAAGACTATTTTTATCGAGCATTAGTTCAGAAATTTTTCGACTGATTAGTTAAGGTGCCATTGGAACCCAAAATGTAAACGATTGATCGATGAATCTGATACACCTCAGAGATTCATCTCAAAAGCGTCGGCTGAGCGTTGGCAGAGCACTTCGGAGCAGTTGTAATGTTCAGTGCCCCAGTGGGATCTCTAGCCTTATTTCGAAAGAATGAAACAACGGCAGGGAGATACCGACGCCAATTCAGAAAGCAGGTGTCCAGGGCGACAGTTTCCCGGAAGACGTAGACAGGCCAACGAGGTAACACCTCGTTCTTTTCAAAGGACGGGGCAGTGTCAGCATTATACTTCAAAAACTTGGAAGAATGTGAAGCAGAGGAATGAGTGATAAAAAGTCGTGCATCG
>LUCM01001928.1:287575-330357 GCA_008360955.1 Fasciolopsis buskii | reverse complement strand
CATCGTGGAGTGAGAAAATGTACATCGAAATTAGGTAATGTAGGTGTCTCACGCCTTCGTGGTTGGGGTCCGAAAGACTCGTCAACTTGCTGGCTGGAGACACTGGAGGATATGTCGGTGAACCATGAACAGTGGCGATCGTGTTGTCAATTTCTATCGAATCAGAATGATTGGAAAAGTGTGTTTGTGCAGTTGGACTGTTATCCGTGTGTTGGCTACAACGGCGTCTTATCTTTTCCCACCTGTGTAGGTCCACTCCCTGTTTCCCTTGGATATTCACTCTTTTTATATAAACGTGTAACTCTGGGGAAAGGCAGCGGTCAATGAGGCTCTTTTTGTCCTTTAACGCCGAGCGGTGA
The DNA here is from genome assembly GCA_008360955.1 of Fasciolopsis buskii. NCBI lineage: Eukaryota > Metazoa > Platyhelminthes > Trematoda > Plagiorchiida > Fasciolidae > Fasciolopsis > Fasciolopsis buskii. The sequence continues at coordinate 329,998 of LUCM01001928.1, read as the reverse complement.
TGATTATGATGATGATGAAATTGTGTGCTAATAGTACTTTGCGCAGCCTATGAGAGCATGCTAAACTTGTTTCATCGTACGTTTTCTTTTGTGAAAGCGAATATGAATTCCGTTTCATTGAATGATTGCCGGTATTTATACTGCGGATTATTGAACTGCCCAACCTAAGACGTCTTCATCAAACCTCGAACAGTTGATGATGGAAATCGCAAGCCTTTCATGTTTTGCTTCTTGTCTTCTTTAATTTGGTTGTAACAACAGTTATCTCAAATGTGTAGCTGATTTTAATGAATTTAATTTCAGTCTAATTAACGCTGATTATGGTTACTCGTCCAGACATCGTAGATCACCGCTCGACTCTATGTCATCATTTATTCATCAGTTTCTTGTTCCTCGTTGATCAGCCACCACATGCGAGTCGTTTGCGCCCGCGTTTTGCTCCTGTGCATTGCCTTCGCAACGGTCATGCTAATGCGGCATCCGCTGCTTGCGGAATGGAGAATTGCCCCGGATACCGTGAACTCCTCCGGACGAGCCGGTCGCACCCGTGGAGGCATCATGGCCTCATGCAACCAGATCAAACCCATCTATACCGGATGGTTTATTCTTACCCTGGTGCAACTACCGTTATTCGTATTGCTCCTGTTTTTGAACGAGGTCCATGTGATCAGCCTACTTCTTGTACCCGTGTCAGTAGTGTTGTACGCATCTGGCGTTTTCTCTTCCGAACGTCTGCCGATGTCGGATACCAGTACGTTATATTTGTTGTTTGTTTTTCCTTACATGCTACTGTTATTGCTAATCTTATTCTCTTATCTTGCGCCAAGCTTCACAGTATTCTTCGGGCATGCAAAGTTGAAGAACACGTGATCAGGTAAGCATTTGTTTCGGAAAATTCTAAAAGTACCGGTCAGACATGGAACCTGAAACTTGCAGGATAGGGTTGTTTGTAACGCAGTGATTGATGTATGGATGCGTCGTGTAGTCGGGTAGATTCCAATGATAAATGATAAGTAGGATAAGGTGATTAGCTCATGGATTTCATCCGATTCACTTCGTAATCACTGCTGCCGTGTCGTGCAACCTGCACATGTTTGTGGGGTGGCAGCCCATGGGAGGTGTGGCTCGCGGACGAACTGTTTTTGGGCAGATATGTCAAGATCAAATGTTTAATGAGGCCTAAAGCAAAATTCGCAAAGCGGCAATCCGTTCTCCACGTCGTATAAGCAGTAAAATGTGACCTTCACACAATTTTTTAATACTGTCAGATTTCGCGAATTGTGCAAAACGCCTGACGAATCACATCGCGTTGGAGAAATCATCGTCGCCAAACATTTGGTTGTAAATCTGTTTCTGCTCCTACGAATCGCTGATTATCACAAGAGTCTGATGTTCTCACCTACTGCATCAATGAATCGCCGATATAAACGTGCTTGTTAGGGTGTTCAGTTAGTTAGCAACTTGTCAACCGTGAAATAATAGTCCCGGTTTACCGCACATCGACTAGAATATTCGGATAGCTTTCGTCGCGGTTCCCTGTTTTCAGCTGTGAACGAGATAAAGTTGACCTACGCGCCCATTTCTTTTCAACCTCGATGTATGAAATCTAATACAGAATTCGTTCTTTCCGAACCGTCCAACTGTGAATTTAGTGTTCATGCCAGGAATACATTACTAAGTTACAGGATGACATGTATTCTGACACATTTTAGTCAGTGGTTTTTGTTTCTTTATTCTTTTACTTTGCCTGCTTACTCAATATTGGTGCGACGATGTGCGTCATGTTCGAGAAGGTCAGTTAAATTCTGTATAAGTTTGGCCATCGATTGGAGGGTTTGAACTAGTGACGTTCTGGTTCAGACGCCACGGTGTTGGACACCAATTTGTTGGGGTTCTTAGTGGATTACAGCTCGTGATCAGTGATTTCGGCATTTAAACCGCCCTGCTAACCGAAATTACGTCGCTAGTTCAGAGTTCCTGATAATGTTGTTACTTTTGGATTTCCAGGTCTCGTGTTACCACTACATGGGTTACATTAGAGACGCTGATTTTCCTCCGGGATCATATTTATTTATTTCTACTCAAAAGTTTCTAACCCGGGTTTCTGGGTAAATGAAACAAGCGAGTAATGAGCGGAGTGATTGTTTCTCCACAGAATCGTGATACATCATCTGGACATAACCTCTGCGAGGTTCCGTATCTCTTGATTGACAGTTGAGAGCAGTTCTCGGTAATGCCACTCTTTATCTGACCTTGAACGCGTAAATGGTCGATCCGTTAACCGCCTTGGGGGCGAAGCTGCGTGCTCTCTGATCCGTCCCCCGGTTACGGATGGAGAGACTGTCATCATTTTGGCTAACCGTCAAAAAGGTTAGGTTATACCAACTGAATAAGCTTTCTCGGAAAAGCAGCGGCACTGTTGAGGAAGTGGTGAATTTTCGCCGTGCTAAATTTCTCTTTACCAAATACCAGAAGAGTCTGTCGGTGGCCCTCCGGTGCGGCTCGTTTTTAAATGAGGCCATTTGTCTCTGGAGAGGTTGTTTGTTTGAAGAGGCGTATGAACCGAGTTTTTTTATCTTCAGCACTGTCGGAACACTGGGGAGTGTTAAGTTCGTGATCTGAAATGATTATTCTGATATGAATACTGTAGTAAAACGAGGGAACATATGGATTTACTGTTAAACAAGAGATCATTCTGAAGCACGAGTGGCTGTCGATCGACAGTGCTATGATCTGAAATCTGCTGGAAATTATGCCTAAAAAATGTACCCAGTTTTTGCATCGAAACGGCCGACCCAGTTAGTGCTTGCTTGCTTCATTCGCAAAGAAACCCAAGAGGTATCCTAATTTTATCGCAGTAAGTCATAGTAACCAGCCAAATGGATTTTCGTTTTCATGTCTTTTGCATCATTACTTTAGGCGGTTCTTGTGGTCCAAACGGGTGTCAACACTGCGAAAGCCTAGAGATGTACGAAGATATATATATATATACTGCATCAATCCTAATGCATATCAAGTACCGTCAGAACCGTGGTAAAAGAGTTAGACAATATGATAAAAGGAGAAACCAAGAGGTACTAAGTGTGATGCACGTATTCGTATACATTAACTCCTCTAGACTCCTCCACATCATCGACCGTTCATGTTGATCCATAGCTCCTCTGTAAACCCGAAGGCAAGATTGATCGGATGATCTGGGGTTTGTGAGTGAAAGGTAGGGTCCGAAGAGCAATCAGGTAATCATGCGAATAGTAAATCTAGAACGGCGTTAGCCAACTCATGCTGAGCAAGCCATTTAGTTGTTTCTCCCACAGGTTTCATAACAAACGCTACAATCTCTGTGCGAATTGCATCGCTCTGGAAATATCATACAGAGTTCAAGCTAAATTGCCTTCTCAGATCTGCGGAAGAAACGGCACGGGGTCAGGTAATAACGTGAGTTAGAGGCATAAAGAAGTTGGCTTCGACTTTGGTATTGTCTGGTGCGTTTCGAAAGAGATCGATCGTCGTTGGTTAGAGACGTTCAAAAATATAGTTCTGAAACGTGTTCAGCGGCACGAGTGCTATACGGTCTGCACGTTGATCTCCTGTTCCCTGTAGAAAAATTGTGACAGGGCAAAACCAACGGATTCGGTGGAAATAAAAATTAGTTTGGCTTTCAAAATGCATGTACCAAAGCAATCGAGTTCAAGTTTTACCGTCAATCTTCCAGTAGTCAGACTATAGATACGGGTCGTTAGCATGTAGTCTTGGGTTTCGCCGATCAGAGTTGACTGTGGAAATTAAATGCGATTTCTTTAATGCTCATCTAACTTTTAATTCCCTACTCTGTTAAAGGTTAGGAACAATACGTATGGTACTAGAAGCAGATTGAGGGTTTATCAGACCACATCGACCACACATACAAATGACAACTCGGTTGAACCAGTTCGTGGTTTACGTTGCAAACCTTTCTGGATGGAACAACAAAACAAGATCTGAAAACTATCCACGAGATTCGCTCAAATTTGTTTTGTACCGATGGGATGCGCGTACACGGCAAGGGTGTGGGGACAGTAAGCGACCGAACTTACCGACTAACGTGGTTTTGTCGGGTTGTTCGTTCAATCGGATCCATTGTTATCCTATTCGAACCTTTGTTTTCTTGAAAGACCACCTACTTGATGTTCAGGACTTTAAGTGGGAGCATGTCATTTATCATCATCAGCGGTAGCACAGTCGTCACCGTGTGTATACTTTTGTACGTGCGCTTGGATATCAAAAAGATCTCTTGTTGAATTCGTGGGCACAAATCGAACAGATGCAATGGTTATGCAAGATCATACAAAAAATGTTTTCTATATTCTGCACGTTTGTCGGTATTAGTCATCATTTTCCACTCGTCGGTTGCTCTTTTGTCAGTCACGTGCTGCAGAAATTCGGATGCATGCGATCACTTTATTCTACAATTGTTGTCACTTAATATTGTATCCTTTTTCATTAGTCTTATTGTTTCTGAAGGCCGAGTTCCTAACTGATGAAGTTGCTCGATCCCATGGCTCGCATCTTTGTCTTGCAGACATGACAAGGATACGATGTTTTTGCCGGGTTTTTACAAATCTTCAGTCCACTAACTGATTTTTCTATGACTGTGTCTTAACGTTCGCGCACATCTTTGCCTACATATGTGCATGTTTCAAAATGCAAGTTGTGACGTCAACAGGCGCCATTACGGTTGACAACCAAAAAAGATCACACAAACATTCACACCGAAAGACGTTAGTACATCAGGCTCGTGGATCCGAATGTACGCTAGTACGTATGCGGATGCTTTTGCCACGCCTTTTGTGTCAATACACATTCAAACACTAATTGTGCTTGCCCAGTCTATCCTAGGTTTTCGATTTAATACCTCATCGACTGCTGCCTACTTCGTGTGCATTCGTTGCTAGTTATTCTTTTAACAAGTGGCGGCGAACTGACATGTTAAGCTAGTCAGCAGCCTGTACGGTAAACTGTGGTCGTACGATCAATCAGTGTCATCGCCACTAGCGGTTGTTAGATTGTTGGCCAATTGATGGATACATGGACGGTTTGTTAGAAGGGGGATTGATCACTCTTCATGAATGTTTACGCGTATCTTCCGATTCAATAAATTGTTGACCCTAATTTTGTTTTGTTCTTAAAAAGGCGGCTGATTACCGCGAACCGTGCCTCACGTTGTATTGCGTACTGTCTCTTGATTACAATGATCGCACTAAACTATTACGGAATAGTTATCACTCCACTGCTTGCTCATCATTCGTCTACAAACTGTCTTTTTGTACAGGGTGAGTTCGTTGCGTGCATGTTATTTAATCAGAGTAAGTTACAAAGCTCTGTGGTTCACACTACATCCCCAGTTTCTGCACATCTTGTGTAACCTTGAGGAGCTATAAAATGGGACAAGAAATAGTATCCAAGTGGCGGATTACATGCACCACGTCCCAGTGTAGTCTATAAGGTTTTACTACGAAGCATGCTGGTCGACGAAAACTCCATTTTAACCTTGTTCATGTCGCTACTCGTCCCCGGCAGCTGATTATTTTGATATCTTATTTGCGACCTGGAAACTCACTCAACAGAACACCATTGAGCATCGGTTAATCGAACTGTGGTCGCTTGTGCTCGCGTAACATTGTCCAGCTGTGGTCGTCCTGTCCCTTTCGTAACGCGACTTTTCAATCGACCCATATGGCACCAATCTCGTTAGAAGAATTTCGGGAACTGTGCAGAGGTGCAAGTGCATTGTATTGCTGATTACATATGATTTGTGAACCAAATCGAATAAGCTCTAATGCTTCCATTCAGTTAAAATGCAGTTTTTACAGAGCAGTTGAATTCGTCGGAGGCAGTTAATCAGCTTTTGTACGCTTTCACCCGCCAGCCCGAGTGTTGAACCATACCAGCTACATCTGTGTGTTTGCGCTCAAACAACATGTGATGCCTACATGAGTCGACTAAAGAACCCACTTTGTCCCGTTAAATGCTAGCTAATGTGTTGATTTCAATTGGGAGGTTGGTGACTCTTCTCCTTGTGATTAAAGAATCCTATTACACAGCCAATAGTAACGTTAAGTCGCATCGGAGTACGGAACCACAAAATTCCAACGGATAGCACGTCAAAGCCAACAAATAAGGAGATCTCAGTCTGTCGTTCGATTCCCTGGAAATGAGTTCCTGTGATCCTGTTCATCTTCTGGATACTATTCTACACCGTTGCTCATGCATGGAGTCAGTCACGTTGGTGATTCATCATTAGTTAACAACAGTAAATGAGGTACCGTTTTGTGCAATTCCAGAGCTAACGCGCCAAACCACAGTAAATCCCTCCCTTTTAATGAATAATCAGTTTCTTTGACCGTTGAGTTTGCGTTGGCAGATTCAGAGTGGGCGGAACAAAGACAGATTATTTTCAGCTGAAATTGTCAAACATTATGATTATAGCGCTCAGAAAAAAGCTAAGTTGCTTAACATTTGCTAATCGCTGTGCTACAGGGGGATTAGAATTTTCAATGACAGCCTTCATGCAGTCAGTTCCACTGCAGGAGAATGTGAAGATGATCTTAGACTTGCCGGACTGGTCGCTATTAGGATAGGTTGCAAAATCACCGTCCATCCTTTTCTGCAATGAACTCTAGCCTGACAAAAACAAAGCCGAACGAGGTCATTCTCAATTCTTTCATTAGACCATTATTCGTGAATACAGACAACAGATGTTTTGGCGTGAACTCGAGAATCTAAAACATTGGTTAGGTACGGTATGTTTTTGCTACCAGGTTAAACAAGGAGACTCTGCCCAAAACGAGAACAGTCACTGTTTGAGTTTGTCCATTTGAGGACAGTCTGACAGCCAGCGCACCCTCGTTTATCAAACCAATTTGATTTCGGTGAATATAGGCGGAGTAGAAATTGTAATTATGAAACAGAGCTAACCTGGATGAGTTTTCTTCAGGTAACGAATCCGCGATGACACGGAGGGACAGTGTCGGAAAAACGACGTATAGCGCAGCCAATCGAGGGACGCGCTTTCACCACTTTTCTATTCTATGCTCATCACTAACCAATCGCTTTCCCGAGTAACTGATTAGTTGACATTATTGCTTCTGTTACCCCATGATTCTAACGGCTTCGCATTGAATAGTGGAAAATGCAAATAGATTTGTTAAGTTTGCCGCATTTTTTTGTCTACGTCACGACTGTGGTGGTCACCTCATTCAGTGTATCTCGTCAGCTCTACCCACTGCATACTTCTTTTCTAGTCATATGCATACAAACGTGTCAATTATCTAGAGGCAAATTTTGTATTGTCGTTTGAGAGGATTCGTTGGATTCAAATAAGGATTAACAGTCATTCTCGGTTTTTCCTCTTTCCTCCCTTTCTGGTTAGGTTCTGCGGTTCCTATCTATCTTCGTCTAACTTCTGATTGGCACATGGCTGTTTTTCTTTGTCTGTTAGACAACTTATCCTTCTACACCACCGGACACCAGCCCACACTGGCAGATATCCCATGGGATGCCGCATTCGCCATCTATGTGGGCGACCACACCACCAACATCCTACCAGCTGTTATGGTACTCACCCATCTATTTGCGGGTTCGTTGCTAGTGGCAGCCTGTGTCCCTTTGTGTCTTACTGCTCCATTAGCTGTGACCAGTAGGAACTCCGTGGATCTGAAAAGGCATCCTTTTTTGGCGGAGTACATGTTTGCCGTGTCAGAAAAAAATGCATCGGACTTTACCGTTGCGTTGGATCGCCTGTGCTCACGACTGTTCTTTACAAAAGCCATATTGGTACGTTCTGCTGATCCAAGAACTTCGATAATTTTGTTCCACTCACAAGATTCTTAGTCATTTTCGACCGAAATCATCACTTTTGTTTACGGGCATGTATGATAGTCCCCAGTCGGATTAATCTATCCCACTAAAAATATCACAATCGTTTCGGTTGATTTATGTGATGTTGCCGAAACTCATGCAACTATGAACACTTTCTGTCTCAGTATGCAACAACGTAAAGTAAGAAGTACTTAAATTTCCATTACTTTTATCTGGCGAGAACTGGCGGACAGTTTCAGTAATAGACCATAAGCTTTGGAGTTATCTTGCCGGCAAATAAGGTAGAAATCTAATCGATATTTCATTTTAACAACCATCTGCACATCTCAACCATGAAGCATTACAAGCCCACTACGAAGAGAACAAAATGAGATTAGTTCACAGCAATTTGGGTCATGTATTGCCAGAAATCCACCATCAATGACCAATGACAGTCGATGGCCCCACCACTATACTTCAGTAATCCTTGGTTGTTTTAACCTGGCGATTGACAACTACAATATGAAATTGCTTTTATTTCGTACTGCCAGAAGTTTCGAATTTATCATAAGTTGGTACCTCATTTAATTATCACATCAGTACTTGAAACATATTTTGGATAGGATCAAGATTCGGCACGTGATAGGTTTTCATATGAAGCATACCTTCTATCCAAGTGTATTTTCATGCGATTTATGTCGGATTGAACGAAAACCACTCGACTCCAGATAGGATGTTTACTAATTTCTGGTAGAGTGAAACACGAAGCTTTTTTCGAAATATTGCATTCTGTTTACTGCTACTTTCTCACGATGAGGAGAATATATTCCTCAGAACAATGATAAAATTCCCCCTATCGGGAGTGCATTCTCTTTTGATCCGTTTTAAGTTTTTTTCTTTTTTTCTTCGTGTAAGGCTGAACAACCTGGACGGGAATAAGAAAGCTGGACAACTTTTTCGATGAATTTCCACCTAGAAATGTCAGTTTTATGTTTTGCAAGTCACAACATGCCGTGAATCCAACGACAACATTATCGGGTCGGCAGATTAGGACATTCACCGTTTTCTACTATTACACGGGATAGTTATCCGGTTTATTGTGCGATTAAGCTATATATGGTTCAATATTATTCCACTATACTAGGACAATGGCATGAGAACTCACGACTAACTTACATCATGATTAGAGAAAAGAACTTCTGTCTTAAAATTTTAACAAATATAAGTGTTCCTTTGGTCAGTTTCGGATGTGATTGATTTCCTCCATGCAAGACATGCTCATGGCAAAGTTTAGTCGTTTAATATGATGTAAATGATGAGTTTGTTTAGTTTAAAATGCTGGAAATGTCAATACAAAATCTTCGCGGGTTCGAGGTGTTTTGATCAGTTCGTTATTCTTTACGTTGCGGTACCAAAAGATTTTCCTGTTTCTCGCCCCGTAGGTGCTTCAGTGCCACAGTAACAATGTAAGCAATCAAATCAGCGCACTCAAATAACCTTGACGCTAGGTCATCTTTGATGTACATCAAGATTCTCCTTAGGTGGAAATCTTTTTATTCATGATCGACCGTGATTATTAGACCCCTAGCTAACGTAGCATGCCTCAGTTCATGAATAATTAACTTCAGCTTATAAATACATATGTGGTCGTAGGTAGAATACTTGAAACAAGCGTTTCTATTGGACAAGCGAGTTTGTTATCATTTATGATAATAGGATCAATCTCAAGACCCTTCCAGGTTTGCTTACGAGATTTTCCTACCGCAATACGATGTGAGAATTCTAAGAATATATATATATATAGAATAAAATATATCGAATATATATGCATATGTATATATATATATAATATATATATATATATATATACGCAGATGTTATGCGATCAGAACCCTGGATGAGATGCAAAGGACATCGGGAAAATATAGAAACGCCCTTGCAGAATTTACCGCAATTTAGTTCTTACAGTCTTCTCCACATCATTCATTCTCATACTTAGTAAAATGCGGCCTGACTAAGAGGATTAAACAGCTTCTAGTTTGGCTTGAGAAATTTTCTGGCTCTTGCCTACCTATCTCAGCCAAGATTTAATGGTAACTCCTTGGAATGGAAGCTCCAAGTTCAAATCTCTTTTCCAGATTTGTAAAATGATGCATTTAGTCGATGATGCATTGGAACCTAATATAGAGCAAGTGCAAAAATCGGCCATTTTGTCCTGTCTTCTCTAAATTTCCGACGACCGTTTGTTAATTGTAGCTTTGAGAAACAAACAGATCATATGGATTATATGGTAATTTATCTTGTTTTTTTTCTGTATTTCTATGGACTAGCTACGTGCCTTGGTTTATTTCGTTTCCTAATTGCTTCTCCACTCCATTTTACGGTCCATTTTGAACGGTGTTATGTATGAATCGGATTAGCGCAGAAATGGCACAATGTTTCTGACGTCGCTTTTTCATTTGCAAGAGCTGTGCTACCAATGGCGTTGCGTTTTTGGTGGGAATTTGGACCATCCAACGCATTTTAATCTGTCACCTTCGTTTTTTAATATAGAAGAATACCAATGGAGATAGTTGCGTAATTCTCTCATGAGATTCAAATCATGATGCTGCCGCGAATCACTTTTCTGAGCGGATGGTAATTTTCCAACGCTTCGCTTGTCACCACGCCTCTGGTTTTACATCGCGATTTTCATACGCATGGTTGCTTGTCATAGCTAATCAATGCAATAGTCATTGCATTGATTAAAGCGCTTGGGTTGGCGAGTTATCTAGTGGGTTATGAGGAGAGACTGCGGATCCACACACGTCAGTGTGACTTTGGTCAATATTTTCTAATAGACTTTTAAGTATTCCATCTAATTTTGGCTAACAACGAAGTTGATTAATGAATCACTTCCTACTGATTTAGAACAATTCGTTAAGAGTCTGGTTGAAAACTAACATTTGAGGACAACGATTACATTGGCCAATACCAGATCACATTATGGTGTTCGACTTCAAAAGACGGCTGAATGATCTACTGACGAACTGTGTAACTGTGTATTGTAATAAGGGAAATGTGAAACTGCTTTAGTAGGGCATTTCGAAGCTTGCGTAATTTGCGCACTTAGCAAGCTGGCAGTCAACATACACAAAATTGGATATATGCATGTAGAAGACTGAAGCGGTGAGGGAACTGTTAGCTTCACGACCCCATGTATACAGTAAATTTTGATGAATTTTGGCTGCAACGCGATGAAAAATAGATGTCCATTGCGAAGGTAATTAGAAAAGATTAATTTCCGCTTCGTGAATCTCTGCAATTCAGCATGCTTTGTGCGGTCCCCTAGCTTTAGCTACTCGTCATTTTCTCCACCAACTGGGCATGCATTGAGGCGGATAAGCATGACTAGGGGGATCGAGAGTTGAATTTGAATGGGAGCAAGCATATTTTTCTAGAACCTAGCACAATAATCAGGGAAATCGGTCCTTGTGACGGGAGATTTCCAAACATTGGGAGCGGATTACACCCATGTACTGGATTACAGCTTAGTAATTCCCTACTCAAGTAGTAGGTCACAAGTTGAACGCCGATGAACTTCAGACGTACTACATTACGGGCATCCGTTGTAGGCCTTCAGGTCTTTTGAATAAGGCTGTATTGGCTCGCTGTACACTGCAGACGGGCCGATAGCTAACGAAGTGATATTTTCAGGATTTTCACGTTGTTATAAATCAATAGGAATAAGCCTTTGGTCCCCTGTTTAGATGCTGCGTATTTTCTTGTTTTTCACTCATTCCCTGTAAAACTATTTTTGACTCAATCTCATCGTGCAACGTTTTTTTTCAGACCCTGGGTAGTGTCCTCAGTGTGGGTTTGCTTCGGCGCCACTTGATGGTATGGAAAATCTTTGCACCTCGTCTGATCTTTTCTGCTACCAGCCTCTTAGTTACCGGTCTGGCATTGTTCTCTGTTCGTTGGATAACCATACTTACTGTGCATCGATCTGCCGTCCAGCACAGTGCCACGATTGTTGCACGAACCAACCGAAATAATTCCCGGCATCTTGTGAGTGGAACAGGACATGTTTAAGGCACTGTTTCATGCACAGGCAGACACAAAAGTACCTGCTACCTCTCCCTCGATATCATGCGTTTTGCCCATCATTGTAAAATACTGTTAATTGGATCGGTCATTTTTGAGTATCATGTTGTTTTCTCGGTCTAATAACTTTTAACGAGATTGTCCGCTATCTACTTTCTTTTTTAGTTAGTCTTTCTGTCTCCTAGGATGTGATATTTTGTACTTTATTGTACTCTCTTGTTTATACTGAGGAATTTTATCTGCTGACACTAGTTTCATTTCTTGGTTTTTGCGACTCCTCATCCTAGTGCTGCTTGTTGTAATCGTGGAACTAGTGTATGTATTCGAGCATTCCACATTCCACATACAGATGAAATTCATGCACTGGTTCTCCCTTCTGACTTGTTGGGATTGTTTCGATAGTTCTAAACCTCGCTAACGTTTTCCTGCTACATTTTGCGAAGTTATACACAGTCTGTCAGCCAAAAATAGGAGACCGCTTTTATGGTTCTAAAATGTAGAAGACGTAAACTCTGTCTGAAATTCCAGATTCGCTATTGAATGAAGTCCACAGTCCTGATCGAACTCGTCGATCGGAATACATGCAAGATAAAATATCGCCGAGTCATTGTGCTCAGATCAGCAGTTCGAGCTGTTCCTTTATAGGTTCATACGCACTCTCGCCAATGCATGATGCTTTGGTGCTTTCACACAAAATTTTTCGCCCAGGCAGAAATATGCACCTCAAAAAGGAAACTTGGAAAACCTCCCCAAACTTGGATTAAGTCCTCGGCGTTCCAGGAACTATCACATCAGCAGTACAAATATGTATTAGAGGAAAGCATTGCTCAAACGAAAGTACTGGTACACCCCCAATTTTTGAGGCACCAGTCTGATGAATACATGATACTCCATAAGCCCTGGGGCCCCATGGCTCTCAGGGAATTAACAATTACGGTCATGGCACTTGAAATAGCATGGAACGGACGTGTTAACTAGTCGGTCTACATTGAGTTGTCACGCTCTCCCAAAGTAACCAGCGGACCTGAGGTGAAACTCTGACTCTTGAGGTGGCAGGCACTTTATCCACTTGGATGAATGATGATCAGTGGAAATTACTTCTCGCTGCCGATTCTGACGAGCCTCATATTTTGTTTGCAAACTGGAATGGACCGAGGCATTCTCCCAGTCTTGCGTTCAGCAGCGCTTCGGATTTTGTCTCTGTAGTACCTGTTCGATGTCAGATGCATGAACAAGAGTTATTTGCCTTTTCTCGGTGAAACTGGGATACTGATTGATTTTCACATCCCGTTGCCCATTGACCGACTTGTTGCAGTTTCAGTTTACACAACCACTATCCTTGCTCTGGTTTTGATTGCTATCCCACATCACCAACTACTTCCAAAGAAAAAAAGAACGAAGAATAGTAGATCCACGGCAGAATGATAAGTTGATGAACTGTACCGAAGGAAGGTTTCGAATACAAGAACGCCATTGGCTTAGGCACTAAGTCATATCACCTACTGTCTCCAACTGCCGGCCTGCAGGATCTCATGAACCCCAGCCCTGTAGTCTAACTGCACCTACGCGAGCCAGTAGTTCTGTGGGCATGCGCATAACGTTGCAACCACATTAACTGATTCAGTCCCTGTTCAAAAGACTGGACCCTAAGATCGAGTATCGTATGCCTAAACTCTGTGTTACTCACAAATTCCTCCCATCATAGTCTACCAATAGCATGAAGGCAACGGTATTATGAATCACCAAAAGTCTAAACAGTCATGCTTCGAAGCCATACCGGCTTCAGTGCTGCTAGGTATACTCCACCTTTGAACAATGGCCGGATGTCACGGCGACGTCGCAGATGCCTCAAATTAACAAATGCCAATTGGACCTCCTGTGTGCGCGAAATCACCTCTTTTAGTATACAACCACCAGGTGAGATACAATCACTTCATCTAGTTGCTCCTCCAAGAAAACAAAATTTTGCTTCGAGCCAACCCAATCCTGCAACATCAGTTTGCACTTCGAAGGTGCAAAATATATGGCATTACTTTTATCATTTTTGAGCATAAGATTGTCATTTCATGAGTGCATGACCAGACATGATCGTGAGATGGGTCGAAATGAAGTATCCTCGTATGCTTCTCAGTTGTGTTCAAATATTCGCATAAGTATTGATTCTAATACGACAGGACAGCCTAAGTGGAAACTGCACTTATGAAAAATCAACACGGAGGTCAGAAGTTAGCGGAATCGATGGGACTGGCTAGGTGGATGGGATCACAGTCATTATTCTTCCCTTTTCTACATTCTTTGCCAGGGAAAGGTGATACTTTTCGCAAATCCCAGCTGCTTGTTTGTTCTGAGAATGGAGTCATATCTCTATCTCTCGGCCCTTGTAAACGATTCACAATGATTTCTAGCAAGCATTATGAATAAATGATTGCACTTCGTAACATTTTTGACTTCTGGGCAGAATCAGCTAAAACGGTCTTTTGTAATCTTGGTAAGGATCCGTCTGTGCGGGCTTGGTAGTCACAGTTTGTATTAGTGAATTTATGCAGTCAACTGACAAATCCATTCATTCGTCTTGTTGTCTTCCGTCAAATTGATCAATCATCCAACTGGTGGAATATCGTTGGTATGTGAGACACCAAAACCAGCTTATTGTTACTGGCCAACTGGTTTTCTCCAAAATGGATTGCATTATTCCTGGTGCGTGTGAATTTTGTGTGAATTATTCCATTCTGGGCTACATTTTATATAGCAATGCACCACGTCAGAAATAATTTCAACAAACTGTGGCTACAGGCAGCAGACGCCGAACAATCCATGGCGCTGGTATAGGGTGTACATACATGGCATCAGAGTATGTGCTGGGTGGGTTCGAATTCAGTCCATACCAATGAATGAAGTTTCGAGATCACTCGTAATTCAAAGATGCGACATTGGGGACAATTCTCTACCATTATGGCAAAGGTTTTCATTAAAAATGATTGTTCGTCATGCGTTATCACTGCTCAAAACGATGCATAATTGTTTCCTAATCCCTTTTGGGCTCGGTGGGTATGCACCTAACGAGCAGGAGGGAACAGCTTTGCAGTACTTAATCTTGAATGCAGGATTATACCTTACAATGAATGACTTTGTGCACGAATTGGTATATTGTTCACAATGGTCGAAAACAAGGCTATTTTTTCTGAATCTTATATGGGGAATGTTAAACAGGTGAACATGTAACCTGTTGAAATTTATCGAGCTCAAAGTTCCAGAGTTTTCTGCCTCAAATTAATTTTGCACGCCGGTTTATGCTGTGTAGTGATTTCTCCCTTGAAACACAGATGCAAAGCAATGTGTCTGGTTGGATTTATTGCTGCATTTCAAATTGTTGTTTGCAAAGTGGTCATTAACACATTTTAAGTTCCATTTGAAGCTATTGCCGAAATTACTTTTTTACCGAGCTGTTCCATGATATCTGATGCTTTTCTAACATGCGCAACATCCGGATCATGGTTCCATCAAAATCGGTCTCGTTCATCCAGTTGAGTTGGATATGTTGAAGCACTATCAGTCTGTTGACCTCAAAATGACCGGAGTTTTT
Organism: Fasciolopsis buskii; assembly: GCA_008360955.1. Classification (NCBI taxonomy): domain Eukaryota; kingdom Metazoa; phylum Platyhelminthes; class Trematoda; order Plagiorchiida; family Fasciolidae; genus Fasciolopsis; species Fasciolopsis buskii. Next base: position 314,493 of record LUCM01001928.1, on the reverse strand, counting down.
TCATCCACTAACAGCTACCTTAATGCGTAACTACTTCACATACCAATTCAAATTACTTAGACGATATGTGAAACTGTCTTTTCTTAAATCGGTCTGTACGTCTGTGTGTGTGCTTGCGTTCTCGTATTGCCGTTTATGCAGTCCGTTTACTCCGACTCGGTGTTCTACCGGATGCTTCCGTGTTGAGTCGGATCCACTTTGTGCGTTTCATCGCCATGCGGGTGAATCTGACACGCACGCACATTGTTAGTTGCATGACCTCAATCTCTGCGTCACTCGAACTACTATCGTACGCTGTGGAGGTATACTCTCCTGGTTTAATTTTCGTGACATCCCATGGTAACAATGAGAAAACGTCAACCGCTTAATCTTTGATTCTGCCACCGATACTCCACAAGTTGGTCTGAATGGAAACGGTCTCACTATTGTTTGGAACATTTGACCATGCGTGCCGATCGAAGTTTGAGTTTTCCGAATAATTATTAGGATTGGTTTCATCACTTATTTTTCAGACAGAAAGTCACCACCGAAATAGTGCCTCGCCAGATGGATGGTGAATCGGTAACATCTCAAGTCAAAATACATTTTCCGGGATGCATTATACAAGGCCTCGAATTTTTAAACGTCTCTCCCATGTAATGTGCTTCGTAAATGTGTATTACTGTTATTTACTTTCCTGGGATCCCATATGTGCTAATATCTCCAATTTGGATCGGTGCATTTAACTCACAACTGTATTCGTGACTGCTATTCAGTTTCCGATCTATGCCCACCCCCACTCCGCATGCACACGGAATCTCCATACTGTTCAAATCACTTAGTCAGTCTGTCATAAGCCGACAAATAATAGCAGCAATCAAAATTTCGGAGAGTTCCGAAATCCACCAAGCTGCATGCTTTTCATGAATCTGTAAGCAAGTCCCACACTCAATAGAACGATTCAGTTAAGCTCTGCAAAATACTCAAGTATCAACCTGGATCACTTTGTTTCTCATCGGAAAACTAAAACCTCGGTATCGAAACCGAAAGAGAAATACCCCATTCTCGAGATCACCTCTCACTTCGCCCGTCAATGTTACCGACGAAAATTTTGTTCTTTCGTGTCACATTTTCCTTTTTCAGATCTTGCTTGTTCGGGGCTCTGTTAATTTGTACAATGCTTACTGATTTATGGCCTTTCCGAAGGCGCTGACAGTAAACTTCTTAGTCGGAAACGGATGACTGCCTTATGAATCGCCCATCGAACGTTCATGGGTAAAACGCCACCCGTTGTCGTTAGTGTTCTTCCTTTTTGTTGCACATTTCGTGGTAATGTTCCGCAGCACCGAATTGATTTCTTGTTTTCACCATCGAACCTAATTGACTCCGTAGCTCGTTTAATCAGATCAACGTGACCTCTGTATCCACGTTTGGTCGTCATTCTAATAGCTCGGACAGAAGTTACAGTCTGCGCTGCCAGCTCATCACTGTGGCTCCCGTCCACATTCTTACATAGACTCGTGAGCTGGCTAGGAACTCAGGGCAACCATGGGGTAGGGGAGAGTTTGCAGCTTGTAAAACTTTCTGGTTAAGACAAACCTCATTTTAGGTCCAGTTGCACAGGAACATAGATGGGTATGTTTTGAACTTTGTGAAATTGGCAGACAGGGTAATAGTGAGTGATCCTCAGTGTCGCATGTTTGTGTCTTTTGGGGTAACTTAGAAAATATGATTAGCTTAAGGTGTTTATTAGAAATCCGTTGAATTCTGTAAGGCATTTGAAATCTGCGTCATCTGTCACTCTAAATGTTTTGCTAAGAAACTGTGCTTTCTCTTGCCAAGTTAATAGTTCCAACCAAAGGTTGGATGTTTGATCGCGATTCCCGCAGATCACATTCATATTTCTTTACAATCAAAATTGAAATTAAATTGTCTTCCGAAAAACGTGCTTGCGACCTTATCTGTGTCTTGCAAGATACATTCAGGTACATACAAAACTGCATCAGCCTTTCAGTAAACCCCTGAAAATGTTTCTGTTATTATTTGTGATTGTATCACTCTTGTCGCTAAGCCATACTACTAATGCCAACACTGGTACTACTACTGATACTGCCGTTTCCCCTGTCTTTTGCCAGCTCTTGGGTATCTTTTTATGCACACTTACTATCGTTTATTAGATTCAGGCAGCTGGGGACAAGATTTAAATGAACGCACACTTCTTGGCTAGAATTACATTTGTTACCAAAATTTACACAGCCTAATAAAGCCATGTAATACATGGGTCTGCAATGTGCGCTACCCGAAAAAGTGTATTTATTCCAACCCGGGCTTTAGCTGCAACCGAATGGGGGTCTGTAGATACTAAACAATAACCAGAGGCTACTAAGCGTCGTATCACCAGTTTAACACAATATTTACATTTGCAAGTCCTTTATTTTGGAGTCTGCGTAAAAAGGTAACTCTGTAGCTGTTTCAATTTCGCGATGACCTTGACCAGTAAAAGTACTGTCCAACTAATCGAGATGTACTTTACCTAATAATAATAATACTACACGGTATTATGACTTCATGAAGGATAAGAAGTCAGTGGTACCATGTAGTATATTCAAAGATGAAGGTGATAAAACTGTGATAACACGGACGTACCTTCATCAAAGAACGACACCGCTTAAGAGTACCGGACTCAAAACTTAAGACATGATAATTTTGCCTGCACCAAAGTCTAAAACTATGTCAGAGATCAAAAACGATTATGAACCGTCTGGCCTCATTTATCCATTTAAAGCTTGGTGCTAATTCAATTCAAGCTGAAATGTCATGGCGCAAACAATATGAACTGCTATACAACTTGTTAAAAGTACTTAGTACCGCGTGGAAGAAATTTGGAGGTTAGAGACGTCTACTATCAATAACCAATTTATGCTACACCATAGCACGTAATTCAAGACTCCTGAGGACTGACTGAAATCTGAACATATGTAGGACCATCGAAGCATTCGATATTGGGGAGTTGCAGCAGAAAAGTGCACAAAACTCGGTAGCAGTGCAATCAGAACTTGTCCTCTTCCGTCTAGATGGAAGCGAGGAAAATAATTGATTCGAGAGTGTTATGGCTGTTGGTACATTGCCATGATAACCGATAGAAAACTTGCGCCTAGTTTGGCTTTCTGGTAACTGTCTCTTGGAGTTGATATTGTCTCCTTTTGATGCGATCACTAGTTTTCTTGCTAACTTATTTAGAGTATTTTCTTCCAAAACATCTGGAAATGGGAATATTTACCGCTGACCGGCGGTCCACGTTATGATTTTCCAACCGGGAAATAGCGAATCCCAGTCCTATTTCCAATGCGATCAAACTGCCTCATGTTATAACTTTCGATCGATGGGGATTACTCTTCCTGAATATTGTCCCCCCTGTCCGGTTTTTGACGAACTAAACACTAATAGTTAAAAGGTAATTTGCTTACCTTAGGAAAGGGGTCCTTCAAACAACTGACATTTGATTGGAACCGAATTTACCAAAAAGTAATTTTCCCGTCCTGCTTCTTGTTATCATCAATGGCAACTAATCAAAATAGCAGTTAGAAATTCCACTGATAAACAGGGATAATTAGGAGTTTATCTGAAAATTTTATTTTCCATACGCACTTGTTTCATCCTGTCATTTACTAAGCAGGTATGCATACGATTGATAGGATAAAAAATCACCGATAGCGGACGATTGGTTTCGCGACCACTGCTGCTCGTCAGGTATGTGCATCCGGCAGCCTATCCAGTCGTCTCTACTGGTAAGAACTGCGTAGTCCGTCGAGCAGTAAAATATCCCTAAAATGCTGTGTATTACCCTTGGAACATGAGTTCATTTATTGGTCACGTTGATGAGTAGGCATTTGTGTCAATTAGGCACGGCAACCAATAAAGTGGGATACTTAGAACCAGCACGATGAATTTCACCTATTAATTTCATGAACTAATTCACCATGTGATATTAACCATCAACTGGCCATTAAAAGACCATGGAAGAACTGTACCGCTGTTTCATTCTTGTTAGGAATCATTAACAGTGCATGTCCACCGCGCCCGAACTCGAGACGAACGATTTTGAGTCAAAAGCCTTACACCGGGAGACAAAATCGTGTGAAGTGCAAAAAGCCGTTGAGGGCTTGACCGGCAGCGTAATGGCTAAGGCGTTCGACTGAAAAGTCGTTCGTCCTCGGTTCGTGTCCCAGTTCGGGCGCGGTGGATATGCACTGCTGATGATTCCTAGCAAGGATGAAACAGCTTTACATTGCTCCCATGGTTTCTTTATGGTGAGTTGGGCGATGATATCACATAATGAACTATGTCAAGAAAACACAATCTTCTGCCATTATTAATTTGCTGTCCTCATATTTTCTAGACAGTTTTGTCAATCAAAAAAATCGTTCTCCCCCATTTCATGATATAAGACCGTAAGCACGCTGCAAAATTATTTTCGTTTCATTCTTTTCGGCCAAGTCTAAACAGGACAGCGGTGAACGGATAAACAAACTTGAGTCCAGAATAATCTCAGCGGCTTCCATTCAAATTATAACCTATTGCTGCTAATGAATCTTTTGCATATCGTTCAGGTATGGTTGAAATGAAAGTAGATGGACTGTTTCTGCCCGTCAAAGCCAGAGGTAAATGTGGCGTGCGCACGTTGTCATACTTTTCCTGGTTTGCATTAGCCGGAATCCACAAAGACTGTTGCATGAAACGGTAACAGGAAGCAATGACTTATCAATAGCTTGTAGCCGGGATCATCTCATCCCACTTAATACTCAGTAAATTCCTGGATCCTCTTGGCTCAGTTTTCCATCCACCAGCCAACATCAAGTAACCAGTCAAATGGTTGTGCAAACTGAAATGAGTCTGAAAAGAGTTTTCACTAAACTAATACACCAGCCGAACACAAGCCTTTGTTTTGATTGCCCAAGATGCAACTAAAAAGACAATTTTGTCAAATAATTAGATGAATTCCGTGCATTCCCACCTGGCTGGACCGGTAAGGGTTATCTAAACCGTACATTGTCAATAAAGTGCAATAAAACTGCAAATTTTGTGACTCACTGGTGAGAAAATGTCGTACTATCTGTCAGCTAGTAATGTCACATGTTCTCCTTGTTCAGTGTGACGAACAGAAGGAGACGACAGGCCAGAAACTGTGCAATCAATCAGCGTCAGAAAGAAATGGATATTGATGGCTATCGGGAAGCTGAGGACAGCATTAGGGCGACTCGAGAATTTTGTTCGTCACATCTTTTCTTGGTTAATACGTGTAATTGTGTTGGATTCTGGTGTATATGATTTTAGTGATACCGTTTTAGTTTATCAATGTATACCTGTGTGATAAGAGACCTATAATTACGGTGTTAGAAAGTAGGAGTGTATCGTTGACTAGTCAAAAATGGAATTCATTAAAATCTATAGAAAAGGGAATCATTCAGGCCGCTGCTGTCTAATTCAAGTGTGCTTACATCAGGGAGCCGTTGTTGTTCCATTATTATCATTGTTCTATCAATAAACCCCCCAGTCCCCGCCTTGTTTGAGTAAGCTAACGACAACACTTTTCTAACCGGGACTTGCTGCTGATCTGAGCTGTACTAGTAATTTGTTCAGCAATCTATCCCGCGATCAGGACATTTTTCTTTATTACTAAACTAAATCTAAATTTTCCGAACTTCCTCAGTACTTATTCAACCATCTTCGTATTGCTTATTCTTATGACTGGTCGATCAGAAAGCAGATAGTGTCGAGCAGAATTTTATTTTACCAGATGCTTTTTTAGTTAGCATGGTTAAAAAAAATTAAGGGTTGACATTTCGGCAAATCTGCGAGGAAATTTTGAATTTTGGGTCAATTTGTTACAATATAAAAGGATAGCAGTTTTAAAAAGAAATAGGGAGAGAGATTTGATTGGAAGGAGAACTAGATATGTTCATCAAAACATTTTAAATAAGGAAAAAAAAAGGAAATTTGTGTGCAGATTGTTAAACACACCGATAGGATCCTCGTGGAATGAATGTGAACCTCAGCCGTAGCCAACAGTAATTTCTGACAATTTACCTGTTCAAAGATCTGCGTTTATGGAAGTCGTTTTCAGCCTGGAATCGAATATCCATGCACGGAATTGAGTAAACTCATCCACTGTTGTCCTGTGATACCGGTAGTATCGCCAAGAAATCAGGTTGTGGTTGCTCTAACTCACATTCCGCTCACTGAAGGGAGAAAAAATCAATTCGCCTCAGATCAGTCAGAAACTTCTCATTTATTCTCCAAATATTGAACACTTTCTATAGGTCTGATCCATTCATTCCTCCGGGCACTAAATTTAGAGAAGTTCCGTATGCATTCGGAATAGTCCACATTGACCGTACCACTGCGTGGGTTCGTATTACGCAAAATGCGCCGCTGATCATTGTCGCCAACCCAGTGGTTGGCTCGATTCCCCTAAACGTTACTTGAGGGGTGTATTGGTTCATAGTATTCATCAACTTCGGGTCTATCTCCCTAATCCATCAATGGATGGATCTTCTGGACCAAATGCGGTCCTACACATGATCCACCTGTTCATTTGTGATGGCCTAATTAGGGCACAATTCCCGCGGTTCGGATCTGTGTGCGGATGACGAGTTTGAAAACAAAAACTTCGCTTTCGTGTTGATTGAATCCCGTCTCCCTTTGACCATATTCCCCTTCACAACTGTCATCATCGTCATGATAAAAGTAATAATGATATTAACAATATTAGAAGGAGCATCCCGATCAGATATTAAGACCTCTGCGTAATTTGCTTCACCAAACTGCTGTTTTGGTGTAGAATGGGCAAATAAAGTGAACGTGCCTATTCGAGGAAGTTGGGTCATATGACCTAGTACCACAGTTGGTGTCGTTCTCCACTTAAAAGTATTGCCTGTTCTCCTTAGCGCTAGGCCCTGCGAGGCAGCATGCAAAAGCACAGAAATTTCGTGCTGAATAAGTTAGATTAAACTCTTTCGACCAATTACTCCTAATAATCCCTTTGGTGGTTAGCTTACTCAACTCCGAGCGACAACAGACCATGAGTGGAATGTGCACAAGAAACTCAAACTCTGAAGGTCCTTGACCCTGCCTAACTACTAACACTTCGTCCAAAGTGTACACATTCCCTTGATCTACTGATACAGCAGCGAAATGCCACATTCCAGTATGAATCCCCTAGTTGAAGCGTATCAAGACATTTATCTGTTGAAGTAAACGTTTGAAAGTGACACAACAACGATCATAAAATCATTGGTTGTAACGTGATTTTGTCTCATTCTGCAAAGAGCAATCTTCATTAACGAATTAGGTTATTTAGGAAAACCGAATATCTAATAACGAAGTTTGATTTTATGTGTGACTCCTGGGATAAAATTCAGTCCTGCCTCGTTAGTAAATTGGATGGTGAATTACTTGATTTCGAATTTATGGTGCTGTACTTAGTTTGGCAAGTCGGAGTGCCAAAGGACATTTTTTCGAGTCTTACTGTAAATCTACATTTATTTAGCTTTTCTCTCTCATTCTCTAAGTTCGAACTTATTTTCATGTGTACCCATTTCGCAGTTGCGAAAATTGAGGAGCGAAAAGCCGCGTTACCTCTTTAAAGTGCACAACTAATGCACTGCGAAACCGTGCGGTTTCCCGGCATCAGTATTCCGCGATGATCGTCGGATCGTTCACGTCAACAAACAGATCAATTCCAAAGAAATCGAAGGGTTTCGAAATATCAGTAGCTTCAGAAAGGCTAGGTGTTACTGGTGATGGCTGTTCCAGCGTTTTGGGGGTCGCCTATTTCAACTATGTTATTAGTGAATTGTAACCTGGTGGATTTATGGATTTGAAAAATTCGGGAAATGTTTGGACGTCCATTAAACGGAACATTTGCTTTGTGAATATCCACGCTTACAAAATAATCTACACTAACCTCTTGCGTGAGATTATCCTATTTGGTATTGACTAGAATATACCGAGGATGGAAATTTTCGGTCACTGAAACAAGACAACGAATCACAACCACCAATCGTAAGCTATAAACTGGTGTAGTTAGGGTCACTTAAATTGTTCGCTTCACTTCATTTTGATCATAATAATTACTTATTTCTTTAGACTACGCCATAGATGCGTGAAAAATCGCCACAACAACAAACTGATGTCTCATTGCCCAGTACTTCTTTCGCATCTGGACACATTTTGGGATTTGTGCGGGTTGTCGTCCCATCACTTGGGAGTTACCGGCAGATGCAAAATAGAAATTAATCATGACTTTAGTCTGTATTGTTTAGAATTGGCGAGATACTTTCTTTACTTCTGAATTAGTTAACAAAATATCTAAGTCCTGTTGCTCACATGCATACACATTTTAATGTCTGCGATATTCTACCGAGTAGGGACTTCTTCTTCCTATAATCGTTTCTCACAATTAGATTGATGTGATTGATGAAGGTCAGATACTTATCGAAACACCAATCGGAACATCCGTCAGAAGGAAGGTTATTCTCGGGTTATGGCGCCTATGCGAATTTGCGGTGTCACATGAAGAGCAATTAGAATGGAACAATAAAGGCCAGTCAGTGATTAGGATACTATTAAATTATAACGACCATTCATATGACACCGCATGGACGCAGTAATTCCTGAGTGATATTCATCCTGACGAAAATGGCGAGTGATGTCTAGAAAAGCTTTATATATATATATATATTTGTGCATCGCGGAATAATTAAGTGGTTGTAGTTCGCAATGGATGAGTAACTTTACAACAAGTCCCATATGCAACAGCATGTCGAAATCTGATGACCTTAGTAGCAGCGATCATAACGAGACGGCGCCTTGGCATGGTAAGACGATTTGTGTTCCTTCGTGAACCATCGAGCTACATAGGATGGCCTATTTCAAGCTGAAAATCCAGTCATGCCTTGAATGTCAGTGGGCAGAAGTCTAACAAAGAAGTCTTCTGGTTTTTCTGAATGGGGTTGATTTGAGCTGCCAACTAAGTCAGCTTAGTTGCTGGACTCGCTGAGAGAACCCATCCACAAACCTCTAGGAATCGTACACGTGGTAAATTTCGGCCAAAATTGAACCGCCCTCAGGAAAGCACTTGATTAGATATGATGCGAGTGATGCACACACGATTTGGCATGCGGCCTCTTTGTGTGAGTCCGATAATCAAAGGGGAAAGTTGCTGCTCCATCATCGTCAGTTGCGTTCCCTTACCACTGCGTGGACAGCGGCCACAGAGTCTTGCCCTAGCTATTCCAAGGCTGTTATATTGGTCAGTCTTGTTGTTTATTTCCGTCTGTAATCATACCAAAATTAGAGGGGCGGTGATTTTCCAAGGACAGTAGGGCTTGGGACTCCATTTCAAATAAAACTAGAAACGGATCAAAGCGATATTTTTCCCCCGTATGAAGCACGTCCCATGAATTAATACAGAGTGCTAAGCCGGTACTAGTCCCAAAAGGAACAAGGACTGCATACGAAAAAAGTCGAGGGAACGCGTTACGACCACAACAGCAGCAATGATTGAAAAAATTTACATCCCTTAAACAGCTCCGGCTTTGTTAATCAAACAACTCGGCTCAGATGGCATTGGTGCTACTGCAGTAGAAGACTTTATGCCGTCACTTTTTAAATGCGCCAAGCCAACTTTCCTACTTTTCGAGTTTCGATTCATTGGGTTTCCTATTCCTACGTTGAAGATCTGAACACAAACCCACTTGGAGGAGCGTGGTCTTGGTGTACTAACTTTGCCCGCTACTCTTTGATATGATATCTAGGAGTTTTCATGAAACCTTTTCGAAGCTGTCATACGGTCGATCTAGTGATGGCTTTCCACCGAATGCTGCTGCAGACTTATTTACTCATTGCTGTCGCAAATATGCTCCCGGTTTCGTATAACTCCATGTGTAAGAGAACTTTATCGTGTTAGGGACTGTTTGCATCAAAATCTGTTCACAGAGACGTCAAAAGTTTTCTTTTACCAGTATCCCGTATTCCGAACCCAAATGATACCAGGAAACGGCTGACTGGTTCTTCACTTGGGAATCAATCACAGAATGTAACGGCTCGCTGGCACACCTATGAGCGAATTGGACTTTGTTACGCAAGTTGTGTATCCCCTGACTGGGAGTTTCTGTCTAATTAGGAAATGGCCGATCGACTCAAACAGTTTGCCACCAAGAATGTAACGTGGATTTCGTTTTTAGAACAATGCCTTTAATTGTCTCGTAAAAAGTTCATTACACATTGATATAAGAGGTTTACCAGTGAAACACGGAGACATCGATGCGTTTTTTTGTCAAAAATTGATACTACATTGAACTCCTTCACTTCTAGGACATTTTTCCAGTGTCAAAGATAGCGAGTGAACAGGTAAGCGGGTAACCTAGGCCCAACTTACTAGATTTGAGACAACTTGTCATATATTCTTGCTCACACTTTCACATTATTTCGCGTGTTTTTTGCAAACCTTAATTTGGGAAATCTCGGTAACCAAGAAAATGCAAAAACTAGGGAAACACACAAGGTCGTGGAGAAAAACCAGTATTCAGCACACTGATGCCTTTCATATTTAATAAAAATTCCCACTGAGCACATTGAGAAAACGCAGGCTGGCCAGCAATCTCGTTTTCAGTCATTCGTATTCATGCCATTGCATTACAATACATTTAAAAAAATTTTTTTAGGAGGGATTGGATCAGTTAGACAAAAAATGTTGGTGGAGAAGGAACTTTTGGTATTACTTACATGACCCGAATACAAATGAACGTGTTGTGTTAATCGTTTTGTCGTCTATAATTTACCCTTCCTCCTTCCTGTACGATGCAAACTCTGGACGAAAAAGCAATTAACACAACACGTTTGTGTGCATTCGAATTGGGCATGTAACATCACAAATCCATTCCCCGTCCATATTTTTATCTGACAGATCCAATCACTCCTAAAAACATTCTTCCTAATATGTATTGTGATGTCATGGCATGAGTACGAATCACTGAAAACGAATTTGTTCGTCACCATTATTACTCCTCTTTTCCGGTTGCGAATATCTAATAAGGGGGCAAAAAGTAAACAGGCGCATCAGGTACAACTCATTTTGGTTATCCGTGCACAATTTGCAGCAGATCACCTGAATAAGAAATCCATAACTGCGCTTAAAGACATTGGTCCGCTTTGTCTCTAATGCACTGCTCATCACCAATACGTCTTCATTTGTCATGCCAAAAGGCGAAAGAATTGTGGATGTGGGATGTGATTAACCGTGTGCCAAGCATTTGAATTATAACAACCGATAACCGGGAGCATTTAGGGGTGACCACGTTTTGTTTTGACTGAGCGGTAATGTTTGAACCACATACGGGAATGTGATTCGATTTGATAACCATTTGGAAGAAAATGAAGGTGATTTATCTGTTCTGAGATTGTGCTCCTTTTTGCAAAAGCTGTAGTTCGACCGACAGTATGATTGTACGGCACAGCTTGGCGTTGACTGACAAAAATCCAGAATTCTCCAATCCAAAGAGTAGAAAATACTGAAAACGCCAAGTTTTCGTAGAAGTAAAACCTTGAATGTGATTCAAAACCTGCTCCTCAACCACTTTAATTTGAATTAAAACTTAACCTATTACACTGCTCCCCCTAGTTTTGACGTTAGCCTTATTAATAAAAGAAAGGGCTACAGCAATAGCATTATAACGGCAACCACTGTACTGGTGGTAACGGTAATGGTAGTAATAGTAGTAGCAGCAGTAGGACTAAATGTTGCAGACGGAGTAGCAATAATAAAGATAATGGTGGTAATAGTAATGATGATAGGTGTAGTAGTGATGGCAGTAATATTAGTATCGCTGACATTAGTGTCAATAGTGGTAGTAGTAATAGTAATAGCAATAATAGTAGCGGTAGTAATAGTGGCAGTATTAAGGATAGCAGTAATGGCAATAGTATTAGTGCTAGTATTAGTAGTAGTGATAGTAATGACAATAATAATAATAATTGTTGTAGCATTAGCAGGAGAAGAAAGAGGAGGATGCGTATTAGCAATGCGAAAGAATGATACGGTTCAATCGCAATTTAAATAGACTTTTTTATCCTCACTGCTCGGCGCAATCTATTCCAGAATTCTTATGTAAAGTTGATCAGCTGACTTGATTTAACATTGTGCCTTCTATTAAACGCTTCTTCTATGCTTGCTCATAAAGCCTTCACTGATGGAGCAGGATTCGAACGGGAGGAATTCGACACTGTTATAAACACTTACTGTTTTTGCATGCCATTCTTTGACATCGGTAGACAAGTGATTAAGACGACTGAGTAAGGTGGAATTTAAAGAAGTCAACGTCCTAGGCTATGTCGAATGCTTGTTCCACATTTGGACAACTCGACATTCCTTCCTATGCTGCTCTTGTCATTTTTTACACCGTTTCAGTCTCGTGATCTAGTCATGATAGCAGACAGAATTTGATCCTGTTGCGATCTCAAAGAATGTCAGGGTCTCCGTTTGGAATTACTGACCAAAATTGACGTGGATAAACACAGACATTATCAGCTGATTCCGTAAAAATGAAGGACGAATGTCGAAATGCTGTAAGTGATCGCCACAGAAGTTGATTATCACAAATGTCATAGGGCCTTTTTTCTTCCACTAAATTACTGCTAAATAAGGATAACCTGGAATTGCCCATGAACTCTTCAGGGCAGTCTTTGAGCCAAGTGAATGTAATTTATTTCTAACTGCAAATAACAGTACAAATATGCGCTCTGAATTGCGCTGTTACTTTATAGCATCGTTCGTTCGTCGGTCAAATGAACGAAGCGATACTGAGCAAACTCGCAACCGTAATGGTAAATCAGTAGACTGGACCTACATTTAGCATGTAATGTGTGAAGTGTTTACCGTATTTGATTAATGCGAAGGTTAACGTAATAGCAGATCACAGCTTTGGATTGACAAAATCTCTGCCGGGCCTCTAAATATACATTAATGCGTTGCGTCAGAACTGTCTTCTGGCGGAACAAAGCCGATCACGGAGTAGCTCATACAACTGGCCGGTGGTGGCCGAACGGATAAGGTCGAACCGTGAAGGTTCGGGTTCGAATCCTCTCACTGCCGGTCAACTTCCCCACTTGTCAGCCCTCTGCTGGCCGCGGCTGCCTTCCTAAAAAGGATGTAAACTGTTATTTCATTAATAAAAAAGTGAAAGGTAAAATGATTAAAAAAATCTAGAACAAATCTTGGTTCTAGCCCGAAAACGGTGATTAACGTTTCCATTCAGCGAATAAAAGAATAGAAACTTAAGCACTTGAAACATGCTCTATCTGGAAACACATGGTAGGTAAGTACGTGAGTGATCAGCAGTGGGCAAATGAATAAGGCCACAGTGCTAAAAACTGACGTTTGCATGTTCGAATCGTCTCAAGGCTCGTCAAATTCCCCATTTGGCAATCCAGTGCTGGCCTTAGCCTCCTCCTTCAAAGTGATGAACACTGTTATCTCATCTTCAAAAGGAGAAAAAATGATGAGAGAAACACTGAAAAATGCAATCGTATCTCAAGTTAGGCTTAGAAAATCAAAGCCAGAAATACAATGAGTGATACGCTACAAAATCGACCATCTGCTCCTTGCAGCAGTAATGTCTGTAGGGTACCTAACCGATAGGACTCAGTCGATCTAAGCTAAGACGAAACACCACTCTTGATAAGTCAGTCTGTTTTTGATCAGAAAAATCCCGTGGCACTTTTATACTTCGAAAAGAAAGAACCTATTCCGTGCAACTACACAATTTATCCGTTCGCATTGTTCCCTTTGAAAAGATGCAGGAAAATGCAATCTTTCTTGCGGGTCAAAAATGCCACTGGATTCGTGTTTTGATCGGTACCAAAATCAGTCTTTGTGGGGGGGGGGTTCTCATTGCTAAACACCACCAATCTGATATCAAACTTACTGCGTGACTTATTTGGTTTCTTTTGTTCAATCGAAAAGGGTATTCTCAAGCTTCGATTATATCCGGTACCTTCGAGGAGTTTGATTTTCGCACTTCACCCGCCACTCGACAGACCCTGCTGAGATTCCAATTTATGAGCACTCTCATCCTGGTTTTACTTCGGCATTATGATATATGCAGTCCATTTCACATATCTTCATAGCAGCATCCCAGAGTATATTGTTAATTGTCAGGCATCACAATCGTGCAAAAATTACATTTGATGGAGAGTGTACTGTTCGTTTTATCTGATCTCCAGTGTCCGCATAGCTGCTGTTTTGGGCGTCTATTTGCTTTCTGCATTCAACTTTAAAGTCACATAGCTCTCATAAAGAAATTGGGCACATGCAAACGAAATCAAAAATGTTGTCCTTCCACAAAGTTATTCCAAAAGATGTTTGTCATAAACAAAAACGACGTTTTCCAGATGAATCGAATCAATTGGATTTTCACTGTAAACACGGCGAATCAGTATCGTGAAAGCAATGTGTCATATAACTTCAAAGTTAGAAGTACCGAGGAGAACGAAAATCTTGTTTCTGAGTCGTGCAGTTGCATAAAGCCACATTAAAAGTCAACCAGTTAGTTTTGGTAACGAGGGGATCATAGTATGTTCCCACAACCAAAATGACAGATGAATATAAACTTTCAGGTGCTCAAGTTGTAATCAACGTGAGATATTTGTTAGAATTAAAGACAGCAACAATACAATTCGTGAAACCTAGCACCGCATTTGGTAAATAGTTTGGTAATTTTCAGTTGATAGCACTAGAAATAATTTATATTACATGTTCATTAAGGAAGACAGATGGACACAGATGTTATATTTAAACCGCTTCAAATTTCTCTAGATAACCAATCAACATAGAAGTTTGGTGAATCCAAATTATAAATAAAGTTTTCAGTTGTATTGGAGATTCCGCACGATGAGTAGGAGCACAACGTCTTCCCTGTTCCCGAGTGAAGAAAATAAACACACGTTTTTCTCCTGGCGACGCATGATTTCTGTTAGGGGAACAGACTGTCATCAGCTGTGGGAAATGTTTGACAAAATTTTCAGATTAACTCCACCCAAATATTTATCAGAGCTTGTTGGCCCCATTTTTTTTCTGTGCACAAAGGAATCAAATACGAACTTGGCAACCAAGTTCTTCAATGCCTTCCCCGTCACACTGTTATTTCCTTTGATGATCAAACCAGCGGTGGTTACGTGGATATTGCGCGCGATCTCGAGTGATCCTGAACTAACCCTATTGGTAAAAATTCTACCGTAGTATGTTTTCCATAAGATGTCGTTGTGTGCACATGTATGCCTTTGAAAGCTCTTACTGCTCATATTCGTCTCGAATGGACTTGCTGATTCCTACCGCAGAGGATCTGATCAATGCGGAGAGAATTCCAAGTCTGTTCTCGACAGGTTCGACTCCTTAGAATGTTCTGGTACTGTAAATTGAGAAACGAGCATCATATTAAAGCGTTACGGAAACCATCCGAAGTCTCAGCACCAAAAAATATCTTGCACATTCAGTCACTCACGCTCACATACACACAACCAGGCAAACATGCACAAAATCACACACACACACATCACAGGAAAACGGCAACAAAAAATGCCTATTCTAAAGTGAACACATGTTCAAAGAATCCGTCGCTGCTTGGGTAAACTTAGAGAGCAGCAAGTACATCAACACGCTACCATACCTCAAAGAAGTTCCCTTCTACACTTTTTCGCATTTGTCACAAAAACCAGTGGCTTTGTGGAGCACAAAATCACCATAGTTCCGACTAGGTTCCACTCAGGATTTGCACTTATGATAGGGTTATGTTATGGACTTCTAAAAAGATTGAATATAATTGCCTTCATTGATTTGTATTTTATTATCCATTACACCGCATGTTGTCCTGCACTAAGCTCAAGCCAAATTCTCAGTGAATGAACGTGTAATTAAGTGCACTGTGAAAAATAACTATCTCGACTGATTGTGAACACACATATGGAAGCAACCTATGCACCATGTGCCTTTTACCGGCTGACCAAAGAGGCCGTACCCGGAGGTATAGGAACAATTCACTAAAGGATAAACGATAATTCACCCAAATTAAGAAGTCGCATCACGAATAACAATTTTTTCTGAAGTAAACTGCCCGAACCCCATTCAATACGTCTTCTTTGCTCGACCGTTTGAGCTGAAGTTCGAATACGGCTGTGCTCATCAATTTCCAAATGCTGGTCTTATAACTGCATTTTTGAACAAGAAAAAAGATTTTTACTTGAAAAACACCTTCGGTGGTGGGCAGGTGAAGGTTAAAAGCTCAAGAAAATGGCTTTTGGAAATCGGAGCATTTCAATATCGTTTCCATATTCGAAACAACGAAACATTTTACTTCGTTGCTTGGAACTAAACAAAAACTTTGGTGAAACTAACAAAACTCCTGTCAACGTCGGTGTACTTGTTCCGGTGGGATTCTATCAATCGAGAGACAGTGAGTGAATAACAATGGCCTGTTCACTAGTATCTGCTGAGATGTGTCGCGATTGAAACGCGGTAAGGTATATCTGGGTTTTATTTTTCACAGGCGTCAAACTAATTTCGGACTGTCACGCAAAGTAAATCTCCAGTGGTCTTAGGGAAGCCGGTTGCTAGTCCTTTCAGGACTTAAGAATATGGATTGAAAAAGAAGGGCCGGACGTGATCACACACAATCATTTAGGGGGCGTTTCAAGTCGTTTTACCAGTTACCCGTATAGATAGCCTATCAGAGAGCAGATAAGTCAATATCTGCACACAACAGAAGTTAAAAATTGGCCTAATTAGTGCAACCCATCGTCGTTTTGTCAAAATATTCCATGAGACTGTCTTATTTATGGGGCACACAACAAAAAATTTGCAAACGGCTTGTCGGAAATATCCATTTTATCCCATTTCTTGAATTTATAATACGAGTTTCCAGTGGCTTTAATTGTCTGTATTGATTCAGATATCTGTTTGTCAGTGGAGGGTCAACCTGATGACAGACTGGATTTTCTCCAGGTTAACCTGGCCGAGATAAACAACGGACTGACCCCTAGATCCGTACTTGTGGTTCGAGTACTTCTCGATCCTTCTTCCCACAAACCATGGACGTTTCGATAATAACGAGTACATCGCTTGGCCAATGGACCTCCTGTATGTGGTGTACCAGCAGAGTAGGAGCCAGTTTGCTGGAATTATTTTCCAAGGGTGGTAAATGGAAACTATGTTCCGAAGTTCCGCATTCCAAAGAAGAAAACCCGATGAAAAGGTAGGAATCTGGAATGAAGACCTGATTTGAGTGACTGCCAGGTTGCTTACAAAACGGGATAGATAGGCAAGAACATTTGAAGCTAGTCGGCAGGACCAAAATCCAAAACATCATCAATAGAAACGAGGAAGTGAGGTGATAGGCAAGCGACTGCAATTTGGAAGTTAAATAAGATCGTTCATCAAAGGGATGGCCCTGCTTCAAACTTGGTCGAGAACCGACAACAAATGGGATCAAGCTCCAGCTCACACATGTTTGCAATGACCAGGTACTGGAGGAATTCCATGAGTTTGGAGCAAAATTTGTCTTTGTAAAAAAAAGTGTGACGTGGATTAAAAATTCATTCTTCCGCCCAACAAGAGAAACAAGATAAGACATGCTGGTGGAGCACGATGGCGAAGGAACCAGCGAAAGACTTATCAAACGGAGTGAATTTGTGAGATGAGGATGAAACAAGTTGAAGCTTAAGGCTGAAGAAATACAATATTGCCGCAGGGAAACTGACAGGAAGGATGTTTTAGGAGTGTTTAAAAGTACACGATTTATGATCTCCATGTAGAAATTGTTCTCGGTCCGAATTGAGGATTGCAGCGTGTGCAAAGCCAGTTCCACTGATACTGGAAGGGATTTATCCAGATTTGTGGTGAGAAAGCAAATAGTGCAGAGTGAAATCGTTGGCTAAAGCCTCTGAATGGGAGCTACACGTGTCAGATTTGTGGTAACTGATGAAGATCACGGTGGGTGAAAGAAGAGAAACACGGAGGACATTAAGATTCACAGAAAAACCTTGAATGAGTGTCTTGTTTTTAAAGCACCTTAAAATCCACTAAACTGGAAAGACAAAAATCTGGACACAATCAAAAGTATTCGGTAGTTCGAACAAAGTAAAGTATGGTTTCCCGTAGCTGCTAAGTGTTTCTGACCAGCAGTGTGTGACAAGATCCATCAGAAATGACTAGCTCGAAATTCCTACTGCTGGTTGTTGGGTGATTATTGTTATTAAGAGAAATGGGGCTAATCACTACCAATATTACAGAATTTCTAATGCACCTAGGTGGAGGAAATGGGAGGCAATGACGGTCGATCTCTTAGGAGTTGTCATGGTTTTGAACATAAAGAATAAAACTACCTTCCAAGGAAACGGAAGTTTCGATTAAAACAGAGACACATCGTTGACGAAGCAAGTTGGCACCCAACTAAGGACAAACATTTTTATCAGCGTTAGATAGAGACAGGTGTTTTAGTTTTATCTGATAATTATGGTTGTTGGCAAACCTATTTAGTGATAATGGTAGGTAGAAGCACCGTGATGAATGACAAAGGACAGAGGCGGAAGTAAAGCCGAATCTGCTTTGGTAGAAATGGATGCAAACTGTAATCCCGTAGTTGGTGTTGGTAGAATACCAGATGGAAGAAAGTCGGAGGGGCAGAAATCACAGGAAACCGCTATAGTACCGGACCAAAATGGATTGCTGCAAGTAGCACTATGCAGTGGGTGAATGGGTTTTTGGTTTTTCGAATCATAAGTGTATACAAAACGTTACTAGGAGGCTGTCGTCACTGTTGCACTGCGTAAAGTGCGCGTTCATTCAATCTAGACACAACTGATTCACTCGGGAGACTAGATTGGTTACGAATTGCTGACAGAGAAAGGAGTTTTAGCTGTTATCACCTAGTCCAACGTGTCTGGTTGAAGACGTGGTGCAAAGTCATCGGACCACAGATTAGGTCGGTAGATAAGCCGGAAGCAACAGCCTCCTTCCACCAGAACGAAATGAGCCGAAATATTTGCCCAAGCAGCGTCTCGATGCTGTGGTTGCTCGAGGTGCATATGAAGCAGACCTCAGAATAGTTAATCAAAATCCAAGGATTGCTGCACCAATGGTGAAATAGTATCTATCGTTGCATACACAGCAAAATTCGATTTACCGGTTCCCAAATTAATGTTGAGAAGTCTACGTGAGTTTAGCAGAGCGGCTGCTACGTAGCCCAGTGATGGAGCAAACCTCGTATTGGATTCACCGTTCTTTGATACAAGATCAAACGTGTGCTAAAAAAATGAAGTCTCTAATACCTAACCATTAGAATAAACACACAATGGGAACATGTTTGCGTCTTCCTGTCTATTATTATATCCAAATACCCGCCTGCATGGCTTCCATAACCATGTCATTCCACTGATGACCAAATCTAATCATCCGTATACATATCTGGCTTACCCTAAGTTGGTCATCGATATTGAATCGATACGTGAACATAGCTCAAAAGTGTGTTATTCTCTGCATCATTCAGCATTGGATTCCTGTCAATGAGGAAAAAATCCATCCCGGGCAAGAACGTGTAGACAAGGACTGTTGTTTTTAAATTTGTCAGAAAAGCATTCCTGCTTGGTTCAGTTCGTTTTAGACAGCCTACACTCTTGCAATTTTATAGCACAACTGGAGAAACCCTGCTGCATTGCCTCAGATCTTCGGTCAAATAAAGATGTAGTGATTTCGACGACAAGTAACCAGGGCAAGCAGTTTTCACGCAGCTCAGTCAATACTTATGATCCGGTACATGAGAACAGACATGGCACACTTCGGAAAATAATCAGCCAACTACATCGATTCCTCTCTGTTTTGAAAGCAAATCAATGTTCTAACATCAAAAGAACAAATGTAATATGACTGCATGACTAACGCGTGGGTCACATTTGTGTTGATGAGCACTCGATTCTACGCTATTGCAACGGCTAGTGTTTCCAGGTGCGAGAGTGTTTCTAACCTATAGCATAGCTGATACAGATAAACGATGTTGGAACTTTCATAAAATGCGGAGTGTTTAGATGAAAGATCCCATAATTTGTTGCACATGAGAAAAATCTCATCGATCCAACCTGTGTAGAAAAACTAAGAGTCTCGTCTCAGCCCTATTGTTTTTGTATAGACAGTGACAGGATTAACTTCTGTGCATTCATTTACCCCAGTTCTAAATGTGTATATCTACTCAAAACATCGACGGACAAATTTACTGATATTAGCTCCTCCCAGCTCACTCACTGAAAAACATCATTTATTCCTAATTGTTGCAGGTTCAACGAGGAATAGTTCCATGAGCATGAAATTCGTTTGCAAAGTAACATCATCTGAACGTGGAAAGTGAAGATCTTTCGGAATATGAAAATGAAATGTCCGTAGGAAAGATGATCTAATCTGCTACCCTAGGTTATGATCACTAAGATCAACGAGGTTCTTTATTCACTAAACGCCCCTATTTTGCCCATTATGGAAATCGAAAATATATCATTATTTTGCAATTATCGATAAAGTTCAGTTCAGCTGATTGGTCGAAAGGGTTTAATCCAAGGAAAATTCAAAGTTCCAATGCGAAATTTGGATTCAAGGTCATTTGGGCGTCACGTTAAACACATGTTGCTTCCGTCCCAGTGAAGTAATGAGCTGATAGAAGCTATCTTCCTTTATGGTACCGTGTGAGGGCTAAAATTACTGTTGGGAGCATCTGTTAATTTTCATATTTTGCCACAAACTGTCTCCAAATTCGTGAAGTAAATCAGACTAGCATTTTTGTAGAATTGCATGAGATGACTTCAGCACGAATACAGTTCCGATGCGGGAAACCCACAAACTAAAGGGCAGAGATGATTTGACTTCTATTACCGATGGAAAATTTCCCTGTTGTCAATTCGGTTGGGTTATGTACAAACTAAACATTGTTTTTGCACGTGAAATTAAGAAAATAAATTTGAAATGCTCCAAGTGCTAGCTGAAATGAAATGCGCATCGAACACGCAACAAAGTGTGTGCCTGAAGAATTGATGTCAATTTTTAATTTGCATAGTTATCGCCTTAGCAGCTGATATTTTCTGTTGACGAAAGCATATTAAATATGGTCTGAAAATGGTTCAAGGGAAATTGTCGGTTTGCCGTCACATCAGTTCACAACTCTAAGAATGCGTCTGTGTGTGTGGGTGTGTAATTGATCAATTTGTCACACGATCAGGTTGTAGATCACTTGTCGGATAATGACAAGTGGGCCAGGGAAGTTTAAGAGTTTGGACAAATTGTTTCTGAGCCCATAGTGGGGGTTACACAAACGGATAGATGCGGCTTCGGCTGTGTTCAAGATGCGACACTTGACAGTTCTTGATTGTCCGCTCCTAACTTTGTAGATGGTGCAGAAATCAATTGTCACGTTCACTGAGTGGTTTGACTCGACAAGGTGTGAACACACCGCGCTAGTGATTGCCTTAATTGTTCCTGTGCTCAACCAAGCCGGGAGGTGTTCACGAACGCGATCAGACAAACGCCTGGTCGTGCGGCCACTATACCTGGTCCCACAAGAGCAGGCGAATGAATACACACAGAATGAGGCTACAAAATCTGGCAGTCTGTCCTTTAGTTGGAAACATGATCGGTTTGGATGTGAATACAGTTTTTAACTGTGCAGCAAAGAATGTTCCACTGATTGAACTTGACAGTCTCCGTTGGATAATTTCCGCTCCGGTGTCACCTTTGAAAGGTGAACAAGCTCGTTTTCAGTTATTCGTATTCCAACAAGTGGTCTACAACCTGATCGTGTGACAAACTGACCAATTACACATACACACAGACGCATTCTTAGAGGTGTGAACTGATGTGAATGCAAACGGACAATTTCCCTTGTACCATCTCCAGACCATATTTTATGTTATGTATTAGCATGAATACGAATAACTGAAAGCACATTACACTAATGCTCAGGTAAATTTTATTTACCAGGGCAATTTTTCACCAGATTTATTATGGCAATAAGGAAGTTACAGTTTTCATCTCGTTGGACAATGCCGGGCAGTGCATTAAAAAGCAAAGGTACCCAAATTAATTGCGAATTTGTGGTAATAATAATGAGAAAATATTTCTGACCAGTGACGAGAGGTTTCATCAGGAAAACGGATTATCTGGCACAGTAATGCACCATGTCATATGTGATGGTATATCAGTTGGCTTTTATCCGTACTCACCAACTGTCCCTTGTGAAACGTTTGAAGTCACGGTTAGTTTTACAGTAGAACATACTATTGTCTTTCAGTGGCCTCGATATCAGTGCGCTTGAATACTTCTGCTCACTCCCACAAAGAGCAATGACTAAAGGTATGTGGTCAAATCTTTGATTATCATCATGCTGGATGTGGCATTCGAAATGCCGAACGCGATGTCAAAGAATGGCCTCAGACCAAGTTGACTTCTGACCCTGTATAGGTCGTCTAAAGCGTCATGCGTACCATTTTTGTTTCCTTAAGAAAACCGCATACTCATAGTCCTACAGACAGCGCTTGTCCGATTTCGAAAAGTTTCGAATGTTTGACTTTCTGAAATAAAACTTCCTGTCCTCGATCGGTTGTAAGTAAAACCAGACTTCTGTCCTTAATCTACCCCGCGTAAACAGGAACAAAACGACGGTCATTAGTTGTCATCATCCTAAATTTTTAATTGCAAATAGTTTGGTTACTACGCACTTTACAACATTTGACCATTTCGTTATCTACACTTATCACAACCGGGAAGCTTTAACAAAGTAAACAGTTATCCTTAAACAAAACACTTCGACAAATAAATAAGTAAGAAACAGTAGGTGAAACTTTCCCATAGTGGTGACGTCGAAATCCGAGCAGCGACTGCTCTTATTCCAAATTTATTTTACATAGTGCCCGTTCAATAAAGCTACCAACTGGAGAGAATCTCATGCTCTCTTCATCCCGCTTGATTTCATGCAATCACTCGCCGCGATGCAGTAGCTGTAAAAGAATGGGTACTAAAAGAGGTCAGTGAAGGGGCATTTGAAAGTTCGATCCTTACCATTTTCGTCCGTAACTTCACGATTTGCGATCAAACGGGAAGGAAGAAAGAGGTCCGGAAGTGAATGATGGAGACTGAGAAGAATATGCGTTCTAATATCATAACTGAATCACACAGAGCAACTAAGGTGAGCAGAACGGTTTCATGAAGAAAGGTAACCAGCGTGTTTTCCGTCTCAACATTGGGCTCGCAACAGCTCTGGTCGTCATGTGCAGGTGTTCCACGAAATTGTGTACCGCCAAATCGGAAAAGTAACCAGACAAATTTGATCACTGCCTCTCCGGGCGGGTATCGGCTGCCATCGAAATGTTGCACATGTACCCTGTAGCGCTTAAGAATTAGTCTTTTCAGGGAAACTTGTTCCTTTAAGTATCTATAGGGACGTTTGGTCAGGACCTGTGAGGATATTTTCAGTTGATAGTACTGCACAAATAGTCGCCTGGAAGTATGCCCCAAAAAGGAATTTTGTATCCCATGTGTAATACGTAAGGCTAACGCCCTTCCGTTCGGGAGAACATACAAATCCTGGGTCCGATTACTGCTTGTGTGTGAGGGCGCCAGCGCAAAGCAGTTGAATCTCTTCTTTTGGAAACTAGTTGACATTCCGGAAGATCAAACGTCTCACGAACGGCAGCACCCGGATTCGAACAAAAACAAAATGTATTCGTCAGCTGTTAGTTAATCTTTCACTTTGAAAGTGGACGGCTTATTGATCGATATCACAAAACACTAAACAGACCAGGCTAAGGTGCTTTCGAGTTCACCAGTAGAATTTGACCAACGATTTAGGTGCAGCCTGAGTTGAAATTTTAGATCACATAAACAACCAACGCGAGATCTCGAAAACGACAGGTCACTATAATCTAAATTGTCAATGCCACTATCACCATCGATGCTGGATTTTGTTTATATTCTTAGTCATTTTGATACATCGGAAACAAAGGTAGAGCCGGACCGCACTGAGTACGGACTGAATCGCAAACCCGTTTTGTTCATTGTATAAGACATTAGGTCGAAAACTTTCGGTCCCATAGAAGAAAACCATTTTAAGATAGCTTTTACTGTCAAAACTTATTAATGAAACAATGTGAAATTTTAGCATCGGAACACAATACTTTCGTCTGAGTGTTCAGCTTTTGCCAACGTTTAGCTTACCTTGGTTAAAATTACTCAGAATAAAAAATTACAGTAAAATGAAATGTTTGTTTTACCAACCCGATCCCGAATCAATGATAGCTAGTTGAAAGCCCTCAGTAACACTGTCAGGTTACGGAAAAGCAATAGTATTTTTGGTGTAAGCTCACATGCAAGAGAAACTTAATATCATCTACTTACAAAGCATAGTTTCTCGCAGTGAACGCGAACGTGAAAGTAAAAATGTGAAACCGGACGGATGTTCACGTAAAAAACACTATAAAAACAGTAAGGTTTAGCGGGGAAGAGCAAAGAAGAGAGACATAGACAGACAGGTAGAGAAACACAAAGAGGCAGCGAAATAATGAGGAAAAGAAAGAAGACAGAAAAAACAGAAGTAGGGAGACACAGACCAAGAACGAAAGAAACAAACTGGCGAAAATAAAGTAGAGGTGGAAAAATAAGTGCTGAGACAAAGATAGAAAGAAATTGACAGAGGAGGGACAGACAGACAGACAGACAGACAGACAGACAGATACAAATATAGATAGACAGGTACCTAAGTAGATGTGGAGAAAAGAAGATAGGTAGATAGATAGATAGATAGATAGATGATAGATAGATAAATGGACAAATAGATAGATGGATACTTGCGTGGATAGGTAAAGAGATAGATAGATGATAGATAGATAAATGGACAAATAGATAGATGGATACTTGCGTGGATAGGTAAAGAGATAGATAGATGATGAGAGATAGATAGCGCATAGATGGGTTTCTTGATCGATTCATTACCTGATTGTCTCCATGTTGGAGTTGCATTTTAAATCACTTTTTTCCTTGCTTAGCAAGTTAATAAAATTGATCTGCCTCGAATAATCTCATCAAGCGCCTGATTCTTATTTCTTCACAGATTATGACTGACGAACATGGCTTCAGTGGATTTCACAATCTAGGGGAATTTAATGCTTCCGTGTTAGTTGTCTAATAGTATATCAGCTATAATCCCCCAGGGGAGCTCTCAATTGCAACAGGGAAGCAAACATCGACTCTCCGATCCTACAGATAATTTCACTCTACTAGGGTGCTCTGTTATCCGCTTCCCCGAGGCTTAAAACGCAAAAGCAATCTCGTATTTCCCTATAGAACTTCAACAGAACAATGGGGATTTTTGAAGAGAATTCACTGAGCGAACTACTACGAACTAACTGGAATATATTTAAATCAACACGTGCATGGATTAAGAAGGAAATAGATAGATATAAAAATAGATTTGCTAAAGTATAGATGTTCAAGTTGATAGGTCGATGGATCTGTAGGTAGGTCGATATATATAAATAGATCGAGAGGTATATAAGTGAGTTGAGCGAGAGAGTGATTGGTCGATAGATTGCTGGATATATACAATGATAAATCGAGAGATTCATAGCTACATAGAGAGATAGATGGACGAAAAGTCAGATATATGGAAAGAGAGAGTGTTGCATATGTATATAGACAGATAGAGATACATAGAAACAGAGGTAAATACATTTCTAGATAAATCGATGGATAGATTAATAGGTAGAGGGATATTTAGGTGGATAGATTGAAAGATAGACAGATATATTGATAGGTGAAGACTTACACTGAGAGATAACTAGATGGATAGACAGGTAGATAGATAGAGAGATAGAGAAATAGATAGAGAGGTAGGTAGGTGGATTTATTTTTCTGTACATATGGCGCAATCACTTAATTAAACATGTATTTAGCTGAATTTATATCCATACATTTACAGCAACAATTTTTCATGTGTTAAGCTATATATTTTTTAATGATTGGATAATTTTACAAATGACTGACTTGACAGCTATCTTATTTCCCGATATATATATATATGTGCGTGCGTAGGTTGATTGCTTTTTATTTATGAATAAACTGACAAATCGTTAAATAATTTTATCGTTAAATCGAGCAATGAGTAATGCGATCCATATATTTATGGATATATTTATGACTGTGTAGACAGTTAAATTGGTTATTCAATCATTATTTTTCAGTTTATCAGTAGGTATATAAAATAATATATATTTATGCATATTTTTCCCGTCAGCTCCTTCGCCGGTACTATTACATGTGCACTCACCTATCGTTGAAGTAATTTAAAGAACTCTGCTAAAGGTGGATTTTTAAGTCTATCCATTTGTAAATATGTGCAGCAATTCGACCTGTTTGTTCAATTAATCAGTGTGTTGAATGATTTCACATTATTTCTATTTGTTGTTAAATTTTTAACTTGGTTGTTCAAGAACTCACGCGGTATCTGTTTAGACGTACACTGTAGCAATACTTTTCTTTTTTTTCAGGAAATAATTCACTCGCCATGTGATATCATCGCTCAACTCACCATGAAGAAACCATGGAAGCACTGTACAGCTGTTTCATTCAGCTTGGTAGGAATCATCAGCAGTGCAGATGGACCGCGCCGGAATTGGGACGCGAACTCGGGACGAATGATTCTGAGTCGAATACCTTAGCCATTACGCTACCGAGCAGGCTCTAATGATTTCTCTGCAGTTAGTCTGTTTTGCATCATGTTCGTTTTTGAGAAAACACAAGTTGGCGAACAAGCTCGTTTTCAGTGATTCGTACTCATGCCATTACATCACTATATATATAT
>LUCM01001928.1:260561-286445 GCA_008360955.1 Fasciolopsis buskii | reverse complement strand
ATATATATATAGTGATGTAATGGCATGAGTACGAATCACTGAAAACGAGCTTGTTCGCCAACTTGTGTTTTCTCAATGTGCTCAGTGGTAATTTTCAAGGAATGTTCGTTTTTGCTCGAGCAAATGAAATTTAGTTGTGATATCGATCAACCAGTTTGGCCTCAGTCTGTTACGATGAAAATTTGTTGTCACCAATCACTAACTAGTTTTTGTGAAAATAGCATCACTTGTGTTCCACTTAGCAAATAAAATTCGACAAGCAAATCAGCGATCAATTGGCCTTAGACGACATTACGGAATGTTGCGTCTGTCAGCTTCAGCAATCAATCCAGGCGCCTCCTACTCACCAAAACCATCAAATGACAAAATAGTACTGTAGCTGATTTCATTACACCTATACTTTGCAACAGGAGATGAAAATGTTTGCATTTGTCCAGTTTTTCGTGATTTTTCCAGCTGACAGCGTTGATCGAGAGATTTGTGAGACTATCGATACCGGGAATTTATTGTTCCTTGAAGGTCATCAATGAATGGCGTTGTTCACCCGGGCGGGAGTCCGATAAAGCTAAACCAAGTCAAAGCTATCCAACCCCATATCGCTTCTGTTACCTTGATGCAATCATAAATGTGGTAAAAAGCCCTCTACGACATTGCGACGCTTCTCAACTGCAAATGCAACAAGCTAATAATGTAGTCAGCATCGGACATTCAGGCCTGATCGCTAGCGTATTTTGTTCAAACAATCAATCTGGTGCAGTGTAAGCACACCCAGAAAGAAATATCCATTTCCCAGGCTAAAGTAATCCGAATGCTATTGCTTTTTGTTTGGCTTGTATCGTAATCTTCAAACGGTTACCAACTATACGGTTGGTAATTGTTCAGAGAAATGCTTTTGTTTCTGGGTAAACCGTACAAATTAAAAATGTTCTTCCACCTAGAAGATCATAGAATTATCGATTCGGAATCAAAGGAGAACTAGGTGAACTTGATAACGTAATTTGGGGTACGGAAAAGCACTAAGGTTGAAGTAATCTGTCAAACGAATGGATTAGATCAAAAAGGGGTTCAATCAAGTAATCATCAGAGAAATGTCACTGCATTTCCTACCAGAAATTGCAAGAATCTCTGGGAAAAGGGACGTTAAAGCCCTACTTATCAGCAGTGGATGGAAGAAATAATATCTGCAGCAAAATGCCATGTAAAAACTAATAGACAAGAGTAATGCCGAAACTGACGTGATACGCTTTCGGTAAGCACCTTTTGGTTCCACATGCCATAACACAATTAACGGAGTAACTAAATTGATGTTTCCGTAAATCAGTATTAAGTAATGAATCGAAAGAGCAAGTGACAGCAGCCTTAACTTCCATTCAGCGTGTAGGTGTTCAAAATTCAGCCCAAAATTCCGTTTTTGATGGCTATCATAAACTATGTTCTCGTAAGAAAATGTTTGTTATGGACGCATGTACAACAAATAGTACAATTGTGGTCCACAAAGGATAGTATTTAATTCCCGGTTCTATGTTAAACGAATTTTCAGTCTTTTTTGACAACTAGTAGCCCAGGTCGTTGGTATCTCTTCCGGAAGATTCGTGTTCAAAAGCGTGGGGGGAAGTTTGCCCTGGTCGTACTCTAACGCGCAATGCCAAGGCTCTTACCCAAATTGCCGCATCCAACTGATACGCCATTGCCAATTTCACATAGCTCATTTCTATTAACGTGGCAATGCTGCTTGTTTTACTACCCACGAGTTTGCATCAAATCAACTAAAGACAAATATCGTTAGAAAACAATATGACACATTTTAAAAATATGTCGTGAAATGCTCGAATCTAAAATTTAGTGTCCTCCGCATGGGTAGCTCATTGAAATTTCCCTCATCGGAACAATAAAATTTGATCTTGTGGTTTCTAAGTTGGATGAACCGTACTGTAAATTCATGCGCAAAGCCAAGTGAATAAACGTCAATTCATGTTAACAAGTTTATACCATGCTGGTAGATCGTAACGAGAAATTTCTTTCGATCAGTCTTACCTTCGTTACGGTAACGAATTCCCATCCATTCATGGTGCCTTTTCTTGCGACTAACTGATAGATTTGTTCATATTCCATTTTTCTCTGAATCATTAGTCTAGAAGAAGATAAAACATTAAGAAGAGAAATTTTCTTCTACACGTGAAATTTTGTGAGCAGCCTGCAGACCAGCTTTAACCAGACACCGATCAACGATATAAACCTTCACCCGAATCAGCCGTCGTACTTTTTGGATCCTGCCACCCTTTGCAACGCCAAATGGGGAGAAAAATCCCTAATGCAGAAAAAAATCCGAGGATTTTCCACTACACCGCTCACCCTTCTTAACATCTTGGCTGTTTTTTTCGTTTGCCAATACGGAACGGGAAGTCAGCATTCGTGCAGCTGAACTTGGTTCTCGGCCGCATCACTCAGCATCTCCAACTGAGGACGAGCCTCCTTTTTCGGGGCCCAACCCAGAAGGTGTAAAACAACACCTGATGCTAAAACTGTGGCTAACTCCTTCATACTTCTACGCCAACTCATAACCTATCCTTGTCTTGGACTCAAAGTCTATCGGGCGACTGAAAAGAGCAGATATTCCTCAACCATGTTCACTTGGCCAGTGTTCACTTCATGTGTAAAGTAACCCGTCAGAAAGTGTCCCACAACCAATTTTTCAAAATTCTCTCAAATCAGTGACTGATGATGATCAAGATACTGCTGAATATTCATTGAATTATTTATTCGTGCGAAGAAACTGACCGGTTTAGAAAGTATCCACAATGTGCTGACGTGACCTGAAGTCGTCCGAACAACACAAATTCAACAGTCGAATGACTAGTGACCAGCAGACGGTCGAATGTTAGCTTTTTACTACCTAAGTGAGATGAACTCACGGACAGTATGTAGAACTAAGCCCAGAAATAAAGAATATGTCAGTTGTCAGTTGATACTACATAGAATAGGAGGTCACTTGTGCATGGGACAAAACAGAGCTGCTTTTTTCTAAAGCCGAATTAATGGGCTATTTTCCATCGTGGGAACACCATTCGTTTGCAAAAATTGCAACGAATTATCTCGTGCACGTTATAAATTAGCAAAAGCTTTTGTCTACCGAAATGATTTCGTCGGTGCCACAACGTTCGATATAAAATACTCCAACTCTTTTTCCGCCTGTTTGCTTGTGTATGCCTATACATGTGTGGGCAAATAAAACTAGTTGGTGGGTGGCTGTGACAGTGACGGCGGTGGGTTGCGTGGTCGGCAATGGGATTCGGTACGTGGTATGAGGTGATAAGTGGATATAAAAAAGCAAAAACGTGTTCGGAATATTTTCCCGGTGAAGCGTGCTATGCACAGTACATTAGCTATCTTCCTATATTCCAGTGTACGGGCACATAAACGATATGAAATTCGTGGATCGACTGTTGGTACGCAACGTCACGCTTGGAATAATGATGAACTTCTAATCGACCCATCAATATTACACGAACGTAGCAGTTACAATAAGCTCCGGATGATACGGATAGCCAAGGGTTGCAAACAGACCAGGCACGGAAAACTCTCATGCTAGACTAACGTATGTCAGTATCTACCACATTGGATGTGCGATATACCGACAGACCCGTGAATACCCGACTGACATCTGTAGGAAAGAAAGGCTTACTCAAAACACATACACAGTAGACCACCCTCATTCATGAAGCAGTGCATTTTGAAACGGTCATTGAACAATGAACATGATAATAACCATCATAATCAGATTTGCGTCTATCATTGTGTTACCAACTTGCCAAGAGTTTGTTTTTTTTCTACACAGCTACCTCCCCGTACATGAATCGTACTGTACCCAGAGATAAGTAATAGGGCTTGAAATTATTACAAGTGGACACAGTGTGTTGTACACCGCGGAAAGGAGTTCTAGTGCCAACGATACATCACGCCACTCCAATGCATCCCTGACGGCTTCGGGATCTTCGGCAATTTCTTTGATGTTCAGTTTGCTGCGATGATAGGTTTGTTTTCTGGTCTCTTTCTTCTTGTTTTTCTTCGATCTTTGTTCTGCTTTACTGTAAATCATCACAGCAACTAGCACCGAGAGATTATTTCTACTTTTGCTAGTAGTAGTATTAGTAGTAGTAGAAAGACCGCTCATTTTAACTTTTCATTTTTACTTTTGTGACCCCCAAAGGCGTTATCAGTGGAGATCGAAATTAATGGTTTCTTATCAATGAACAATTTTCTTGTTTGACAAATTATCAGACTGTCCTTTTTCGAGATTGCACTTGCCCCCGGGAACACATGGATATCTGCGGGAGGGGGTGGGTGGGTAATTCTCACCACTGACGAAATGTTTAAGATAAAACCAACCGAAACGCATGAATCTTCTTCTGTGGCCAACAGGAACTCTTTCATTTTCCTGACAAACGCCTAATTTGCCTGTCTCCATTGTCAAATCTCATTTTCGAATCATGCGAAGATAGACAGCAATTGTTAACGATTTTGAGAGAACCTCTACAGTGAAACTTTATTTTGGAGACAGACACGGATGGAGTACGTAATACATTTATTTATTGCTATCTGACTGAAGTAAGCCTAAATTGTCCGGTTCGATGTGAACAGGAAATGTGTGTTAGTGTTACAGACACTCACCATGCATTTTGTCTGATAATGATGCAAACGAATGACATAGATATTTTGCGGGTATGGTAGCAGAACGACAATCGTTCTTCGTTTCCGTTAAATGTCTCCAAACTGCACCTTTAGCGGACAGTGCTTTGGTACCCAGTTTTAACGATTTCAGGGACCAGTGCACATGGTACAGTAGTTTGATCAAAGACCATCGAAATTCATTTGTTTCGAGTGCGCCAATCGCCATACTTAACAGGATAAGCTACCGCCGGTTGTGAGGTATTGCGAAACTACGGGCATGAAGTTCAAACACGCAAACGGATGGACAATACGCACTACAAACTCAAAGAAATACTCGAATCCGTTTTATCGCCATTATTAGACAAAAATTTCTGATTTATCGGCCAGAGAAACCGTCTTGCCAGTCATCAAAGTCTAGTTGGTAGGCGCCTTCTATCGGTGCATTTCCAGCCGATTAACAAAGAATTTGATTAAAATTAAGAAACTGTCCATCCTCATGATATTTGAACCCACCCGCAGAATTTGGTGATGATAGCCTGCTGCGTGTGTTCTAGCAAGTAAGTGACCAGATCACCGCAATGAGATTTGGACAGACTTACGCTTCCTTTCGCCCAACCTCAACTAATATGAACATCCTTAATATGAGCATTCTCATCTGAATTTTCCATACCACTTAGTCAATTCCCATCAGTGGAATGTATCAAAATGTGTACTTAGCAGACATGCTTGGGCTGGCTTTCCCAACTGTTGCATTGATGCATCCACTCCTTGGTATAACTTCCATCGGGATCAACAACTTACTCGTTTGGATCGATACAAAATTTGTTAAAACCTGCCACTTTCCTAATGTGTCCAGCTGGAAAAGTATATATTCGAACTTTTCAGATCAGTCCATGAAATAGTTTATAGAGTGGATGAAGTACAGGTTTGCAGAAAGGAAAATAAAGACCAATAGGGGTCGCAAAACAACTCAGCCTATCACACCGACGGTTTACAAGTGTGAAATCATAAATAAGGGTGATATTTATTTATCCTAGACAAATCAAGCCTCACTTTCATTCCAACCGAAAAATGTTCCCGCGTACGCATAATGGGCATGGCAATTACTAAAAGTTGGAAATTAATCGACGGAAAAAGCAGTTGGCCGCGCATACAGGACCGCCAAATTGGGCTGTTCTTCCATGCAAGAATTTGTGTTAGCACGGGCAGGATAAAATCGCAGGACTTACATTTGAGAATGGATGCTACACCTCAGGTAATTACGGCAGCCTGCTTTAGTTTCATAGGCTTCTTTTAGACAAGTTTTCCATTAGGTAACAAAATACATGCAGCCTTGACTGCTGCGTTTGGCAGCAGACAATCAAACAGATCATATGGTTGGATTTATTCTTCTGGAACGTACTGACACGTTTTGGTGGGAGGCACGCAGATCTGGACACACACACACACACACACATGAACACTTACATACATCTGTCATATCCCAAGACATAGCCTCCTACTGCCCTCTAAGGAGTGCCTTTTTCGAAGTTTTCATTGGCGTCTTTTCCAGTGAAATTCCCTATTTATTCTTAAAGAAACCTGTGAACAAACCCGTACCGATTTCTCCACTCAGTTTGACTGCTAATCAGCCACAGATATCATCAGAAAAACAGCACAGTTGATGAATGAGCTTCACATACATTTCAAACAAGTCAAATCAAGAAATAACTTTGGTTCTACCCCGTTCAGTTCAGTTCAGTTTGGATAATCATTAACCTTATACTAATGTTCGCCAGTTTTGATTCCTGCCTCAATAACATGTGATCAAACAGAAAAAAGAATTGTGAATGGTGAAAGATCCCCTACAAAACAGTAAGTTGAAGAACTAAACAAAGCAAGGAACGTTTCGAATGCAAGGACACCGCTGGCTGTGGCTCTGTGCCATATCCAAGATTGTCTCCAACCACCTCTTCAGAGGGTCTCTTGGACTCAAAACCGGCAGTCTAACTATATCAACAAGAGCCACTCCACCCGTTAAAGCTTTTATACTTTATTTTCATCCTCCAACCATTATCTGGCTCGATGAACGACGTACACGGTGGCAATGGTTCTGTGGGCCTGCCCAAAACATATCCCAACCAATTCAACCTATTCTGATTCATTGCCTGTTCCAAAGACCGAACTTCAGGCCTCCGTAACTTACGTCTAACTTTTGAGTTACTCGCAAACTTCCCGCACCATATTCCATCAGTACAACGAAGACAACGGTGTTAAATTACCAAACATCTTCGGAAATCTGCTCGCAGCGACAGCGTTTCGGAGCTATAGAGCAGTATCGATTTCACTGCTGCTGCTTACACTCCACCTATGATCGATAACCGGGTATCAGGATGACGCCGACGTCCGGGCGAGGGACGGGCATATGCCTGTTACTTGGTTAGATTTATAACGAGATATACTAATATAAAGTAGGTGAAGCTTGTTGATAGGAATTCGTGCAGGATACCACAAAATATAGTCTGTTTTGCCTGTTGGTGCATGCTGGTACTTTGCATTTTCAGGAATCTGAATCCAAAAGGTGAAATGACATGTAGATTTGGGTAAATTTTAGTGCTCTGTGGAAGTGTAAGCGACTCAGCAAGTTCAAAAGGTATGGCACTGTCCATTTCTGTGCCTGACGGATCTACTTACGATCCTGAAGTCTTCTAAAATAAGATCGGCGAAGGAAATCAGAAATGGACAAAATCAGTGAGATAGAATTAGAGTGAGTTGGTTGAAATTTCAGACGGAATGAACAGACGGTTATATTCTTGAATTTATGGAATTTATCGATAATTTGACTAGACCATGTAATATTCTGGGAAAGCCAAAGTCCAACTTTCAGTTTGAAAAATTTAGTGCAGTCTAATTCTGAGGAATAAACCGGGTGTAAATAGTTCATGAAATTTCAATCGAACATTGCGGTACTATAGTGTACTGAAAGAACGATCTGACGGTTAGATTGAAAAATGTTCAAGCTTTTGCTGCAGCCCCGAATGCTGACATTTTTTGTGATAAGGTCTTTGATCATTGTCCCATTCAACCGCCGACAATAGACGTTTCGATATCTAGCTTCTATCATCACTCCAGATTGCACCACCTTTGACTGAACGCAGTTTGACAAGTCATTTGGCGGCGACATATTTGTGCTTGGGATTTTTGGATTCATAACTCCGCTAAGGTCAATGCAGAACAGTTGCCTCGTAAAAAGAACAATTAAGGGAGTGGGTTTTGTGACGAGCTGCATTCCACGGTTGCGAATCAAACGGAATGGAATAACCACATGGCAATGATCATACTTTCGCAGATATACGCTCGCATTCAATGCATTCCAAAAGGGTATCGATCGGGGACTTGATTTGTCAAATAGGGCGGTATACTGAACCACTTGGGTTTCACGAGGACAGCTTGATCGGCGAGGATTTAAAGTGAGTATAATATGTAA
This sequence comes from Fasciolopsis buskii, assembly GCA_008360955.1. Lineage (NCBI taxonomy): Eukaryota > Metazoa > Platyhelminthes > Trematoda > Plagiorchiida > Fasciolidae > Fasciolopsis > Fasciolopsis buskii. The sequence goes on along the minus strand of LUCM01001928.1, from coordinate 278,311 downwards.
CGCACGATAAGAAAAGATATTGTGTTAAATAACTTTTGGTCCCTAACTGTCAGAACAGAGAAAGAGACGGTGAGAGAGAGAGAGACAGAATTAATCTCCTCCATACGCGTGACGACGTTAGGTATCGATAAATTTGCAAATCTCCCTCCGGAACAATTTTAATTTTGTTTTCGAAATGGAATTAGAACATTCATGTGTGTTGTGTGATTTGTGATGTTGAACAGTAGTGTTTGATACTTGTTAATGAATCTAAACCAAAGAAGACACCGTCTACATCCAAAATGATTGCTTACGTGGATAAACGAAATGGATGTCTTTATATATGTGCCACTGAGCTACTTGTATGAACAGTATTCACCATGAACTGGCAGTCGTCAGTAGGCAATGGAATTAGCAGACGAATCGTAAACGTCATAGCATTAGGATTCATATTGAGGACGGATTGAGAGGTTTCCAGCCTTTACATAATGCTTAGTTTCATGACGTTCATCAAGCTTTTGACTTCTAGGATCGAATATCCCTTTCCTGATGAACAGTCAGACTACTGTGTGCGTGGAGTTCTGAGCGGAAGATAAATTTTGTCCTCTCTTCCGTTTTACAGGTACCAGCGAAGTGAATTTCAAAATTTTGAGAAGAAAAACGGGTTTACTCATTTTCTTCATAACTTTCCGAATGCTCAACTCAGTAAAAAGTGTCTTGCAAAACTCACGAACTGAAAGAGAACTCAAAACAATATCGCTTCCCACTTTCGTCTATTTCTGTCATTTTTGCTCAACAAATTTCAACAAGCGCCTGGAATTTTGGCTACTTCAAAGTTATCGATTTCAAAAAAACTACAAATAGTTGGAAGCATGCGTAGGCCGCCTATTACAACGGTGTAATTCGTCATTTTCCGCATCAAACAATTGTCTCTGTTCTTGTGTATTTGCCTTAGATATTCCAGTTTGTACCTGGAAATTTTTGTTTAAAAAATACTTTGCTAATTGACTGTGAATTTAAGAGAGAAGTTAACGTATTCCATTTGTTATGGATCAGATGTATTCGACATGTAACAGGAGTTTTGAAGCGGCCAGCTACGAGCAGCGTCAGAACTGTGAATGCAGACGACTTGGAACCGCGGAACTTTTACTGCCCAAAGGGCAACATGAGGCAAGATCTAAAGACAAAATGCAACTAGTTCAACAGTGAAAAATTTTTTGACTTGGTTAGATTCGAACCAAAGCACTGATATGGACCACTTATTTGTTCCGCGTGTGTTCTATCAACCAAGCCTCGGAGGCCATGCCGGGGAGCTTTGGGACATTTTACTCGAGAGTTGCTGATTACCTACAAAGTCGACACAAATACACAGAGGTTTCGGTAATGTTACCGCCAAGGTAGAATCCTCCGGTGAATTAGCCAGCGTGCACTGGTTACAATTCATGGACATAGCTGTTTTCAGATTTCTTACCCGGCGTGACCTCGTGGCTCTAGTGATAGAGCGTATGAGTCGGTTTCGTCCATGTGTGGGTGCCAATCCGACTTATATCGAAGACGCTTTACATCTGGATCAGTTCTTAACTTTTCAAACGAGAGTTAGTAATCCAAACTTGAAGAATTTATCCCAGCTACGGATTATCTCACTTTGACTCCCGAATGTCAATCTCAAAATAGTTTCCGCTATCACCAGCTGAAGTTGGTTATCTTTTTCGACGGCAACGCCTTATCATCTACACTGAATTTCATCCAGGTAGAGAACTGTGAAGGTTGGTAAAATTATACTTTGATTGATTACACTGCTGTTATTTGATGTATCTGCAAGGTTCAGACTGTTAACTTAATGATTTTTGGACCAGAACGCCTCGATTTAGTCTCCTCATATCGTCGATTAATTCAGGCTTTGGAAACCCTCCAATAGCTGCAGCTGTTTTCCAAAAACATGTTCCAATGACGGTATACCAATTAAAAAAATTATAAAAGATTTAAAATATTAGTATTAGTTACTATCATTATCCCTTAGCCACCGATAATTAATTGAAACTCCCGAACGCCGATCGGTGTGGCTTCGTAGCTCAGCGGATAGAGCATATGCGGTGCAAGTGCGTGGTTTACGCCTATGTGCAGGCTGGAACCCCTCTGAGAACGAAGGCTTTTCACAATTGAGTCAATCCTATATCACTGAGTCGTTTTTGCCAGAACAAATCGCAAATTAATAGGCAGAATGACTACATCTGAGGTTGTGTTAAGCACTAGGAAAGATGATGATGCTCACGGCCGCATTTCCAAGACTGCTCAGGGCATTGCAACTTTATCTGACTTATCAGCTTAAGGTTAAGTGAAAATTTCTTCCGGCTGTTGTGAGAACTCGTTCTGGGGTATAAATTCTCTAAAGTACGTGGCGAGTTAGAGAAAATGCAGCATATTAGCGACATAGGCATTCATTTATGCTGGGCGGATATTTTGCCGCTGTTATTTTCTATTTACATCCCGTTAGGCTTTTGATAGCGTGCATTACGCCAATGCGGTAGTGGAAAAACTATCAAAAATCCAAACCCCACCTAATACCCTTCGTGTGTGTGTGTGTGTGTGTGTGTGTGTGTGTGTGAGTGAGTGAGTGAGTGAGTGAGTGAACATCCATAGGTGACCTACAACAATCATGATAAAAACGGGCATCATCTAAGGCTCACAATACAGCATAAAATCAGAATATACAAAATTCCCTGGTACGAAATGAGCCTTAGTCGGACGTAGGCCGGCGCATTTGCCGCGAATGAACTGTTGGAGCACCCCAACTGGCTACATTCCCGTCCGAGCACCGGGTGGCGGTTTCCAAGCGGATAATGTCGTGGCGTTTGAATGCGAAGGTCGCCGGTTCGAGTCATCTCACCGACGGTCAACTTCCCCACTTGGCAGCCATCTTTTGGCCGCCGCCCCGTTCCTGAAAAGTGACGTACATTGTTATCTCATTAAAAAAGGAAGTATAAGATAAAAGATAACACGTCAATCCGTTTCGGCCAACTTAAGTATATGAACTTCACCACTGAAGTTTTTCTTTCACAGAGCAATTTATAAGCGCCTGAAACTAATGCTAACTGATCCGTGTGTCGAGCGGTGTGCCGTTAGGACTTAGGTCATGGGGAGCCACCTCTGATAGTTCTGAGCTCAGTACGCAAACCAGCAGCATACACCACAGTAAACGTTTGAATTTGTTGGTGGGGCCAGCAAATTTGACGGCGCGCGGATGGTAATGCCCTGGGAGCCAGAATTTCCTCCTCTCCCCTTGTCCACGTTGTTAAAACCATAAGTTTGTGTTTGATTCTGTGGATTCTGTCGAATTTGACAAACCTACTCACTTATCTATTTGTCCATCACTGTCAATCATCATGATTCAGTTGCTACCTTGTCATATGGCAATCTTACTACACCATCTGAAGTCAGATTATTATGAATAGGGGTACCTTTTGAACGAGGCACGAGGCCTCGATCTTGTTCATGCATGAATGCAGACGTCCAATGTACTCCAAAAGCAAAGGGTCAGCCTTGATGCAAAGGGGCCAGTGACATAGTGTGCTTGTTGTAACGCGATTTAGCGCGTCACGCAAGCGTTTAAGGCAGGCGCAAAACACCTCAGTTGGTGAGGCGTATCAGTTAACACGCCCAAAGGAGAACGGGAGTAAATGGCCAGACGATTCACCAAAAGTACATGGGGCATGGCATCTTACCAACATGAATAAAACAGAAGCATTGTTGGGACCGTTTCAGAAGGCAAGCGTATACCATCTGCACGCATCAGCATCTGTAAGCCGGGAGCTGGTCCGGTGCATTACAAACAGGATTACTGTAGTGAGATGCCCATGCATACCCTGCATACCGGATGGCCACTATCCCGGTAAGTCTCAAAAGCTTCCTCTTTACGGTTGTAATTGCCGGGGTGAATGAAACAATTTATATGTAATGTTCCGTGAACCCCTAAGGTACATCGATGTGCATATCTGCGGTCAAGTGCCTCAGTAGCACGGTTTTTTAGCGCAGTCCTTGACCAGCCTTAATTAATTGGACGTACAAAATTTAGTTCCATCTACAAAATCATATATTCGATCAGATTCCATGGTAAATTACTGAATAAACGATTCACTGTCTGTGCAACGTTAGTGTCATTTGCAATTGAATGAAACAGGGAAACTATGACATTCAAGCTTGTTGAGATCTGCCGTTGATAATCTGGTGGTCTGTTCACAAACATCATCACACCTCGCCCTCCGGGGATTCGATACAGACTTTAGACTGGTACCGATTCTCAACAAAGATTAAACAAATTAATATTGGAAGCTTCCAGGCCCGTTGTTGATGAGCTAGATGATGAAACTGTGTGGTAACTAACCAGGTAAACCTATCGAGGAGTGTGATTGCATGGGTGAAGTATATTTTACGCTATTGGTGGTCCCAGTCAATGGAGCTACGAAATTGTTTGCTTAGTACATCTTGAACGAGATTAGCTTGCGTTTAGATATTTTAAACCGTAGTCAGCGGGATACGTTGAAATACACAAATTAATAAGTTAGAGATAGCCTATCGTCAAATGGCAAACAATTCACCGGTCGTCCAGTATTCATCCCGAAAACAAGTTCACATCTGCCTTTCACCGACGCAGTACGAAATTCCCTTAGCTGTTGTCCCACTAGTAATCAGAACATGAATCCATCAAGATGCCTTGGTTACCCCGCAGCCATAGCAAAACGATGGAATCACTGTGTGCGCATCCTTAGTGTGATACCTTTGTTTTGTTTGTCAGCTCCTATCCTACTTGGCGAGTAGTGTTGCGGAATCTCAGTTCATTCACGTCCACTAAATCTAATCTTAACTATCGTATTCTCGAGATTCATTGTGGGAATTTCGACGTCATTATCAGATCTCGTAAACATTTGTTTCAGTATAGCAGAATCTAGCCCAATCTGACCAGCCACCTTATCACTTAATTACATCTAACCAAAGGGCAAGTTTTATTTCCCTGCAGTAGACTTTCATAGATATTCCTAGTCCTTTTGATTGGAAACTCATTCAAAGCGTTGTTATCCTTTCAATTTCAAGCATTCGCTTGTTCTCATAGGCCCCTGGTGAGTCAACAGTGAGTGATCACACCTCTGTACCCCTCACCAACCAACACAATCACCATTCACCATTGTGACATTTCTGACCCGACCTCATTTTTCTGGTGACGTTATCCATAGTACCTTGACTCGTCGGTAATGACGAAAAATTCAACTCAACTACTGTAGAGGATTCAGGAACTAATAAGAAAACTGACACAGGTAGTCTGACGTAATGTAAAAATTATGGAAACAAGACGACAGCAAAACAAACTTGGTTTTGGCAATTTCATCATATGACCAATAGTTTCAAATGCGCACAAAGAGAAAGGTTTGACGAACAAGAGTGCTCTGTGCATAGAAAACTGTACTCTGTATTCAAGACCAGCTAGGGAGAACTTCCATTTCGAATGCTGTTCTCTTTTGTTGTTCATGATCTAGAGCAATTCTATGAAGAAACCATTCACGGGCAAGGAGAATTTTTTCTGATCCCCTCTGATACCTGGCTTAATCAGTTGGTGTGGCCTATTGAAATGCTAATATGAATGAATAGGTCGATGTTCACAAGCCTCATCGCTAAAAATGGCAAATTCCAGATTGTTTGTCAATAAGATTTGTACGCACAGTGTCAATGCTGACGATTATAGTCGTCACTGGAAACTTTGTTCCCCTCCTGATAATCAGAACAGGAATGAGAGGAGAAACCTCGGGCGTCATCAGATATTTCTTGGCAGATATTGAAATAAACTAGTGGAAAACATCTGTTGCCTACGAATGACAGAAAACACACAGTCACGTGATATGTTCGCATGCAATGTACCGGATAATCTTTGTTGTATTTTAACTTGGCGCCATAAATAATTACAAGAGGTACAATTAATGACATTTGCTATTGTTTGCCTCAAAGTCAGTCAGATTTGCTGGTGGTCTGTAAAATTCGCTTACCGTGAAGTAGGGTTTTGTGCTATCAAAATGGTCACGTGCCTCGTCGAACGGAGGTTTTGTGCACCGGAAATAAGAAAATTCCTCAGGTATTATGAATCTGAATCCGCATGAGAAACGGCGCCAGTATATATGACAGTATTTACCACACTTTATTGATACCAGCTCACAAAAACCCATTTATCATAGGGATTGATTCAGGTAAAAAGCAAATTATTTTAATGATCACATGAACGTGTATGTTTGTGTATGTGTCTGGTTGTGTGCGCATGCATGCCTGTGCGTCTGATGGCTTTGAAATATATGTCCATATCATCAACCATCAGAGCGATTTTGTTTTTGTGCGCTAGCTAGAATTAAAGGTGTCCTGTTAAACACGGATGGTCAATGCAAATTTTCGGATACACAACTCATCCTCGGGGATTTTACGGTGACGAAACCGAAACCACACCTCCGAAAAGACCAAAAGAAATTATCTACTGGCGAGTATGTGCCGTGGTATAGCTCCCGGCATCTAAAAGGGTGTGAGCTAAATGAAGAAAACGAACTAAGGATCTTCGGGCTGGTTTGCAACTTTTGTACACTTCATTTTGATTTTGTTTATCCCAGCGGAATAAAATCCAAGCATATGTTTGGCTCACTAGCGCATCCAAAGCGGGTATGAATCGATTATCAAGATGACAATTTTCGGGAAACGAATGCACCAACCAGGACCGGTTAACCGATTGCCAGCGAGTATGGGATAAAAGTGATGCATTGGCTGGGTGACAGCACATCACAACCACACAATAACAACGAACTGTGGTTAATCGACCGAAATTGTAGCCTTCAGGCGTGCATGTTACAGAATCAGACTCACTCACCGTCGGTCACCGTCCCAGTTGAAAACTGTTTCGATGGCCTTGGTTTAACTCCCCAAAAATTGTGTACGTTGTGGTATCACTAGTAGAAACGTATAAACTAGAGAAGGAGAAACTACTGAATCGAGTGAAGATAATCTCGACGAAACAGTAAGGTGAATTTCCCTATCCTCTATCTAGTTTGGGAGCACGAAAACTATGAATGCTTCTGCTAAACTCTCACTCGTTTTTTAAATGTGCACTGACAGCCGCATAATAGTCTGACAGAACTCAGATGAACTCAACCAGTGGGTCACCAGGATCGAGCCCAGGCTCGTGGATTTTATCCCATCCACCGGCACTGTTTCCAACTCAGCCGTGAGTAGTATGTGCGTTTGAAACTAAAATAACAAGCGTTTCGTGGATTCCATGACCATCGAAAAAACTTAACGAAGTATTTTCTGATAGCTTCTTGGTCATTCCTCTTCGTATCAACAGTCAGAAGACAACCCGACTATCAAAATTAAGCTAATTTAGTCTTATTTAAAACGACCCCGATCGGATGGCCCCAGTAAGGTTTTGCATTGTCCATCGGACCATCGAACCAAGTGATTTGACAAATTGTCTTATTATCAATTAACTGATCAGAAAAATTCTGAACTCCTTTGCAGGGTTAAATAAATTAGATTTTGTCGATTTCTTCAGTGATAAGTTTATTCGCGGGAGAAACTTAGCTTGTCAATCAACCGGTCAACGAGACGGTCATTTAACCTCGCTAGCGAAAAAAGTAACTATTAATCATAAATCAATGGTAGCCACAGACCACGTTGTTCTTCAGATCTCTAGCCTAGTGATGTAAGTTGTGATTTGGGGGTCCACAAACCATAGGTGCCCGGTCATATTTTTGAAAATGTACGACTTTAGCTAGCGCGTTTTTTGGTGGTCTTTTCTGTATACTTATTTCGACACTGACCAGTCAAATCAAACAAATTAAGCAAGGATGGTTTCTGGTTGGTTATTACGTTTCCCATCTACTAACCGGATTCCTATGCTATACAGGTTGTGTGAAGCTGATGCCCACTGCTTGACTTCGTTTGATCTGTCTAGACTCGCTAGCTCCTGGCTAGCTAGCTATTCGTTCGGTCACTGCCTCCATTGAAAACCGGTAAGTTTTCCGCTTTTTCACCGAGTCAATGCAAAGGATATCCATTTCGATCTAGCTATCAGACTTACGGACTACGTCCCATATGTCATCGATCCGCGGCCAAAATGCGCGTCCACTTGTAGACTAGTAGAAAATAAACAACACAATTTCCAGTCGAAGGTTATTGAACAATTAGGAGCCACTATTAGTAATACACTGGATATCCGCCCTTCGCGGTGCTTAAAGCATTTGCTTAACTTGACTGGACTTGAAATCCATAAGGTGATCAAAGTGGCTGGAATTATAATTGTACCGGTAAGACATTATCACTAGCCCGCGCTGTGGCTGTCAAAGCTGCTGGTATCCATATAAAGAAATGTCTCTTGTAACATCGAATCACTGATGCAGTAATTCCTTTTCTCATCTTGATCCACACGCTTACTTTCGATCACCGTCGTGGTCAATCTCATCAGTACCATCGACAGAGTCCTCATCAGTGTCTGATTCATCATCCCCTTCCCTGCTATCGTCACGTCTGTCGTTGTCCGAGGCATGCATATCCTAATGAGGTTTCACATATGGGAAGTTTTTTGTGTCACCGAAATCGCCGCAGTCACTAACTACGTTCTTTTTCTATCGGTTTATTCATGTTTTCCGATCGATGCTTAGCCTGCCGTTGAAGATAGGCTAGAACCATTCGTGCTAGATACAACCAAAAATAAGGACAAAACCTTCTAAGCATTCCTTTAAGAACCGGATCTCCATGCGTCGTTATGATGTTCCGAACATATCGGAAGCCAAAACAGAAGTATCTGAAAATGTGTGTTCCTTTCAAATCAATTTTTTGGTTCCTGTGGGGTGCTATTTGGCACGTTTAGCATTCAGGCTCCAAACGTTTCGTTTCCATTCGAGGTATCAATTCCGATGACCTCACAAGTCCAATCAAGCTATTTCAATGTGAATTTTCTGCCCATGCACACACACACGCACACTTGCGTACATACGCAAATACGTGAACAGTCATTATTGCTTTTGCACGTGAATGTTCCGGATCCCAGTCCTTCCGCCTTTGGACAGCCAGCACCCTTGATGAGATAACACTTAATTAATTTTATTGGATAAATAAATTTTAAATAACTATTGTCAGTAGTAGTAGTGTTTGCAACAAATACCCAATGATAACTAGTTTCTGCACCGAAGAGCGTGAAGTAGAATTTCTAGTGTCAACGTTAACACCACTCCCCGTCTCCTCAGCTTGGCAAGTGTGAAAATAAGATAAAGAATGACATTTCTTCCCTATTTACTTAAAGGGAGAGTAGAACTGACTTGTGCATGATGAATGCATTTGCACTAATTTAGTACTCGTTTGTCACATCCCAATTTTTCTCGCTGAATAGGTCACCTTGTGTGACGTCTGCAACTGAAGAAGGAAGAGGGGAATCAGTAAACTCGGACCGAAGAATTTCTGTCGAGACGACAATCTACTCTGTTTCATCTTATTCACTAAGAATGTCGTCTGTGTAGTGTGGATCAGTTTCGTCATTTCTGGAACCGAATACATTAACAAAATTAAAATTTTCCAAACCGGTGTGAAGCGACAACGATTGACGTGTACGAGTTTTGGGTAGATGAAATTGCATCAGTAGCATGAAATCTGAGAACCACTCAGACGTAGGCTGACAAATATCAAACTACCGGACGATGTCTGTCTGACTGTTTTAGGAGCAGGAATTTGTTGCACAGGCTTACAGTTGATCATCGCTTTGTGAGGATCCTAAAATCAGTATAGCATCATAGTGATGATAAATGAATGGACTCATTTGAAGCTTTGGTAACGCTTGCTTTCTCTTCCATGACATTCGGGAAGGTCTGATATAAATGGAAGCATAAGACTCAGCATGCATATAACATGAAGCTTGTTTCCTTAACTTTTAGACAAATCTCAAAAAATGTGGTAGGACCCATAAGTGGCTGAGTTTGCAAAAGGCAGAAAGATAAAAGCACCACCTGTAAAACCTTATTGCGACGTACATTTTGCCTAGCACAGTTTTTACACGCATTTAACATCGTACAAACCAACACACCCGACAGCAGTATCACGGTTTATTCTCGTTCACAGTAGGCAATGCTCAACGCGTTTAGTCATTCATATTTGTCTTACTGCTGATCGTCAAGCGGTCGATTTCGGGGTATTTCGAACTGAGGGCTACTGGCTCGTGTCCTCGTACAGACGTCTGTAAACTTCTACGGATGGCTTCCTCCAGCTGACAACCAACTGCATTTTAAAACTAATATCCTTTTTTGCAGTATCAAAAAATAAAGTTTAGAAATATTGGTTTGAACTAGCCCCGTGCGGTGGATTAATTGAACCCATTTTGTTCAGTGTTGTGGTTTTCAACAGGAAATTCGAGATGAGTTCGTTGCAAAGAAATTGATCACCAAAGCGCAGAACGGAAAATCGTTGGACTCTGCCAGTTTCCCAAAATACGAAGTACATCCTCATGGACACAGATAAAACGGCTAACACTGAGCAGCCGGAATACAAGAATGACTTATTAACTCATACCGTATATGCATCTGTATATCTATATATATGCAGAGATAGAGGGCGAGGGTGAGACAGCGCGCGCGCGCGCGAGAGAGAGAGAGAGAGAGAGAAAGAGAGCACAGAATGGCATTGTAAATAGGGGCATGCACATACACCACCAGGGCATTTGGACTGTTGACCAACACTGGCACCGCTGGCGAATTAATGCATCTAGGAAATGACAAACGGTTTTGAGAAGGAACTAACCAACTTCAATTAGATCACTCGTGTTTGTGCTCAGATATTGTCGCGTGGATGTGACCAACTGGAAGGACTATTAGTAAACTGTCCAATACATCAAAAATATTACCGAATGAAGCATTCCAAAATCATGACTTCCAGCTCCACGGGTAACAAACTTAATTTATACTGCGTTCGACCGAAGTACCATGCGATGGGATTCGAAGTGCCTGAGACAGATTTAAAGATCGTATCTTCGTGAAAAGCTCTGAGTTAACTGGTGCATCACTCTTAAACATTTCGCACCGGTAGAGGATACCATTACAGCAGTTCATCCCGCCTCCGGTCAAACTTTGGTAATCTTTGGGTACCGTTTAGGATCTTCCGACAATTATCTGCCTCTTTTTCCGGGAAAAGGTTTAACCATAATCCTCAACTATTGATCCGTCACCCACCATTGTATGGTCTCTCTCTACATTTTGTAGCCTTGCAGCAAAAATTTTAGCTACAGAACTCGCTGGAGACCAGTCAGGTCCAAGTGTATTTGATTATTCACAGGTCAGAAAGTGGTAAAAACTGTGTAGTTTACAAATATTAATGTTGCAGTGGTTGTTCCGGAACGATCGCATGATGCTCATTGTCAAATTCTACACCGCATAATGATTAGAGAAGACGCTAACGATGCGCATCTATCGTTAAACCAGTGGGCAAATCCTGTAGACCTTGGTGAAAAACCTGCCCGCTCGGATTTGCTAAATTCTGCTTCCAGTCAGTTGAGCAGGATCTATATGACGAGAGAAAGTCAATTTCGGTCGATGTGCAGTTGTGAATTGGGCTGTCTGATGAGCTGTTTCATTGTTAAAGGTAGAAAAGCACCGGAACCTCTGGCTACACAAGAGCAATGATGGAATTAAAGATCACCGTTCATTAGCCCAGATAAAAGGTAATCGAATGTACAACGCAGAATAACTCACAAAGATGATACAAGTTAGAACCTCGATTCCGGTCACCACTTTGAGCATACTGAGACACTGGAAATGATTCTGAAGTTGAAGTAAAACCATGGGATCGACAAATTGCCTTAGTAACAATAGTTTTTAAATGCACCGTAATCGCAGGTTATTTCGATACTTTTGGATATGACTATTCATCATCCTCTTTTTCGTCTATCTAGTTTTGTTGCACCAACCCTTGCAAATCGGTCCCCACTTAATATCCCCGTACGCTTGAATGTGACTCGCGCCCGGCTAGTGGCAGGACTAAAGTTTGTGCGTCGAAGCTAAAAATTCCCAGGTTTGGTCAGGTCTCGATGAAGTGTGTTTGCTGTCATCTGTTCGGTTGACAAAAGCACAAATCTACGAAAAAATCCGAAAGGAGCTACAAAATCTTATTTTGGGGGCGCACAGATCACAAGTAATGTGCCTCTTTGCAATATATGTAGTGTTCAGAAACGTGCTTAATCTACTCCAGGGAGGATTTGCCAATAACTATCTCTAGGTTGCTAAAGGAAGATCAGAGGCTTTCAGAAGGCATCTGTTGCGTGCTGGATGATTCCTTGAGGCTGCTACACAACGGAGAAGTGGTCTTCTGCGCAAAACTTGATAGGTATCGGAGTTTACCTGCCGCATTTACTAGTCACCGATTGACATCGTCTTACTCCAGAGAGTACCACACATTTCCGGTTAAGAGAATAACACAGGTCTAGTGACGGGATTCCCGTCTCCATTGTGTTGAACATCAGCCAGATGTACCGTCAAACATGTGCTTAATCTTTCGGTTTTATCAATTTTTTCGAACGAACGAAACTAGGTCTTACCACGGATGACGGTGATGGGCATACCAATGGCTGGTCCATGGTTTCGGCCTCACTCTCTGCCACTCCCTACCTCCACCCTCCGGGCTCATGGAATGCACGTCAGTCTCGGTGTAGTCTTCATTTACTTCCTCCCACCAGGGCTGAATCCTGTACTATTCCAATCAGTACTAATAGACCGATTGCGGAATAAACAAAATTTCGCTCCCTAGTCTGCTGGATTTCCAATTACAACAGCGGTTAAATCCTTTCAAGTTTACCCCGCAACCATGGACTATTCTTGTCAACTTGTTATACAGTGAACGCGCGAAAGTGATTAGTGTGTTCAACAAGATCTTCGAGTTCCATTTACACTTTCATACTGTTGTTGCTTATGATGCTGATGACGACCGCACTAGTGGTTTTGAGACTGCTGAACTAGGAAGGAAAAAAATCGACCCACTGATTTGTGTGCTTATGTCCACATCTATCAGGTATAGATATCTCCGATGCATTCACTAGTGGTCTATTCAAAAACGGGTTGAACTCATGACCGGAGAAATCCGTTTGTTGATTTGAGATGGTAGATGCCAGAATGGAGAGGGCAGGGCGTGAGCGAAAGCCAGGCGAGGCGAGACACTGATTGACAGGGTAAGGTGAAGTGAATCGGGTTAGCGGAGTGAAGAGAGAATTAACATATGAAGACTAGTTGCTAGGACTAGTATCCTTCTTGAAAATGGAGGGAACTTGTTAAATCTGGCCATGGTGGTTGAGCATTTTCCAGACTCATTGTAACACTCCATTGCAGAGAAAAATTCTCCCCGATAATAAAGTTTTTTGAATTCCCTAGGAAACGCCAAATATCTCACCGAAGTTTGGAGTTTTGGACGTTCACTATGCAACTGGGTCAAGCGCCTACTTCTGACAGTTCATGATCAACATAGAAACTCTTCACCGGATACATAGTTGATCTCAGATAACATTCTACATGGAGAACGTCTGTCTGTTCCATCAGTTGTGTTTGCCAATGTTTACATTGCCTGTGCACACACGCATGACTTGACATGACTTGACTCGATGGAGATGATGATCGCGCCGTTAGTATTTTGTGTCCTTAACACAGTAGAATCAGTTACACTGACCCTTATGTCCGATTTATGGATCAACCGTAATATAATAAACAGCACCGCGTATCTCCACTGTACGCTTTTTTGTTCGTCTCTCTCCCTTTCGCTTCATTGTCTAGTTCTCGACACACTTGACACGTTTGTGCGCAATTTTTAGTTCATCGCTAAGTAGAGCACTCTTCCTAGTTCCGCGTACATTCACAAACAAACACGCACATGCGCCCACTGTCTAAGGCAAAGTTACTGAATACAGTAAATCAAATGGTTGAACGGGGTGAGGAGGAGATAGTGCGATAATATCTAAGCCAGCTTTCGTTTATCCAGAATAAATGTCGTTAACGATAGTATTATTTCTAACCTTGGCAAACCTCTAACTTAGAGAGAATAATGAGCAGTGTTCGTTTGTGTAAGGGGGTCCGGAGTAAATGAGAAAATGTCATCAGTGCACGCTGTTGTTATCATTCGGTAACTACTTGGGTTTTCCGAAGCTTCGAATTTTCAAGTAACCAATCCTTTTGGTTGAATTCCTGTACCATTTTCCCTCCTGTCAGTTTTCTGCAACACGTACACTGCTCATCACATCCAGTAGGGTAGGAGACCTTACAAGCAATTCGCAAAAAATGATATGTAATTGCAGAAAATCAAGATGTCTGAGTTCTCCGGAAGGGGCACATCTGACCAGAATGTGTCGGTAACCAAGAGCTGGATACATCGAATGCACATACATTCCATGAGTTCTTCCACAAAGTCGTAATAGGTTCACCTCAATGAAGGTGCCGGGAATGAAAACTCGGTGCAGAGTAAGTCGATTAGGAATTTAGCTGTGTCCGGATTCCAACTCCGTCGTCAAAAGCTGTTACAACGAACAACACGGATCTGACTGACCTCGGTATAGACGAACACATGAAACCTAATTTTCAAGAATAATTCTGTCAGTGCTAATCAGCCCACGTTCCAGTCACCTTCGTTAGCCCGTATAACGTACTTTTCCCGGACAATATCTCATTCTGTGTTTGCGCGTTTGTGTCCGTGTGTCTGCCTCTGAGTATATGTCGAGGGCCGACACATGCCAACCGACAATCCCATATATACCGCGCTCCTCCTTCGGGTGTGATCACTTGAAACGAGCACGGAGTGGATGCTAGCGGCCATATGTTCAGTATCCAAGATCACAGGGCGTTGGGAATCCTGACTGTGATATGTTAGTATTCTCAAAGCCTTTTTTCTGTCACTAGGCCTGTGCTTGGAATGTGATTACTGAGCTTCATTCCAGCTTGTTTGTTGATGAAAGTTTGTTGGTCGCTCGGGTTCTTTTTTTTCTGATGTTTTGTGATTGTGAATTTAAACTATCTATCCCGCAACTGGTTTAGCCCATTGTTTGACGGTTGCTCGTATTTTTTGCAACACAGCGTTGTAAGGATGAATAAACGGATACTCCCAATGGCTTCGGTAGATGTCAACCACCATTTACCTTTCATTTTGCATTTCTTGTTGGTTTACATATGCCCTGCTGTTACCTTATAGACCGTGCAGGGCAGCTATTATCCCGGTGAAGTGTCTCATTTCATGACCACGCACGCTACGCTCGTCGCGACCACTTCTGCTCAGCCAGTTGAAGTCGGAATGATTGCACTTTCACGCAAAACGACCTAACCTAGCTGATTCAAACCACCGACTGTTTGGAATCTTTATTTACACATTTCCGTAATCGCAGATCCATAACTGCAGTCTAGATCGAGGCCAGTACACAATTTACAGTAATTCCTTCATTTGTGATACCATTTTACACTTCTTTGATGAACTTGGTCAGGTGATATGCAAAAGTTTCTTACCCAGTGGTCCAGCATAACAGGAAAAGTTGTCAAACAATTGTCACAACTTGGTAACCGTGGCCAGTATTTCTCAAGTCTGAGATACAAGATGTGGAGTAAATGAATAATCACAAAACTAAGATTTTCTGTGCACCTGTTCGATATAATCGACTTGAACACAAAGAGCTTTGAGGAATCGGCGAAAAATTACTCGACAAAGCGATTCCGAGGACCAGCATGTACTCAAATACTAATGACTAAACCAGTTAACCATTCGATCTATTTTCCCAGTCACCTTGCAGTTTGTTATAAAAATAGTCTCTCAGATGGCTTCACTTTTTGCACGGTTGATGAACAGTGCTTTCAGCCGACTAATATTTGCCCTTTCAGTTACCTCGGATGCTGTGTAACGAAAGATAGCAGCGCACAGTGGAGGTGACCACGCGCATATTCAAGGCCTTCGTAGAGCACGCTGAACTGGAGCACCACAGCTGAAATTGAAAGGAAGGGGCATTGTGCTGCATTGTCCTTAGTCCTATTGTATGGCTACGGAAACTGTTGACCAAACCGAGGTTCTTAGATCATCGGTGTTTGCACGGCATAGTTGATATTGGATGAAATGAAGGAATGAGCAGTATACAGGGTAAAAATCCAGCATTGGACACTGGTTCTGAGAATATTCTATCAGACCGTAATCACCTTCGTTGATTTCATTGATTAGGACACGCGGTAATTTTGGCAAACGTATGTATTCCGTACGGCGTTCTGTTTTCCGCTATTCCCGCGGACTGGCGGGAGCTGCAAGGAAGCCAGCAGATGACGTGGCCTTGTGGAACAGAAAAATGTACAGCGAAATTCGGCAAAGTAGATGCCTCACCTCTTGGTTGGGGTTCAAAAGATCCACCAGTCATTTAGCAGAGGGCACTGAAGGATATGACGGCGAGCCACTTTCTATCGAATCAGGATGACTGGAAGGTCATGCGTTTACAAAAACGGACTGCATTCTGTGCTTTGGCTACGATGGCACTTCGGTCTTGCATCTTGAATATTCAGTCTTCTTGTTGCAATGTGAGACAATGTGAGGAAGGTGGCAGTCACTGGGACTCATCGTGCTCCATAAAAGTGGACGATGATGAGTATAAGAAATTGCGATATTCTTTAGGGGAAACCACGGGAATTCAATGACCCTCAAATGGTGCAATGCTAGAAGATTGAAGGAGTCGGTTTGGAAACATTCACGTCCAGTTAATACGACGTTATCCACGTGATTACTACATTGGTGATAAGCATACATACTGTTCGAGTACTGCAGATCGAAGATAATATTGTCGGTCCCCTAAAATTGCACAGACTATACCCAGTGTAGAAACACAGACTGAGTTTATCTTCCTTGATGAGCATGAATTTGTCAGTTGACTTTTTGTTATGGTTTACGGACACTGTGAGAATAAAATGATTTTCAAATGTCTAACTTGATTGGCTCTGATTAATTTACTGTAGATCGGAAACACACTACTGAACTCTCATTTGTGAGGGATTTTTCCAACGGTTTTGCACGCCTCGTTAAAGTCTTGCGTTCGTCAATCGCTAAAAGTCAGTCACGGTAACAAACATGTGCGAATAATTGTGATTACGAGAGACGGATTGGAGCAATATCGTATGGGGATAAAAAACCGAGATAATCAAAATTCTGTCGGTCAAAAATTTTCTGAGATTGGCCAGCAATGAATTTGGTGTTCCAAATAAGTTTATTTGTGCGGAGTTTGTGAGCCTGTTAGGTTCACGTTTTGGGTTGCGCCCTCATAGTCGATCGACCAAGACAATTCTACTCAACTTAAGTGCTACGAGACCAAATTCCCGAGTCTACATGCAAGAGACATTTACAAGGAACACTCGATATCTGTATACAGTAGTTTGCACTTTCTTCTGAAGCAGAATAATGCGATCAATACAAGTCAGAATCCAGGCTAGGTGTGCATTTGCGAGTGGGTGTGTAATTTGTTTTACTCGTGCTTGCATCGAAGTATGTATGTCAGTATTTATGTGTGTATGTGCGTGTGCCAGTGTGTGTGTGTGTATGTGCAGGATCTTACGTTCAGCTCACTCGATACTGCCGGTACAGAATGCCCATTTGCACATATTAGGCTATTTAATTTGTGGATAAGCCGAGAGTTCCCGTGATGTTAAACTTGCTTCCAATTTGAGTCTCTTATTTGCCCCTGAATCCCTCGAAATCCAGACAAGGAAATATTCGAAACTACT
>LUCM01001928.1:221051-260362 GCA_008360955.1 Fasciolopsis buskii | reverse complement strand
TATATATATATATATAAGCAGGAAGTAGTATCTGGATGCGTAAACAAAATTAGCCCGGGAGCACACGACCGGTTTCGCGGTTATTGTCGCTCGTCAGGTATGCGTACCCGATGCTCTCTTGTCCAAACATCCACATACTTGTACACTCCGAATTGATTGATATTTCTCACCAGAATCAAATCTGTAGCAACAGGAGTGTGCATGGAAGCTCTTCGTCGAAGAGTCCATATATATATATATATATATACCAGTTTGATGGTGCTGGACCTAACCGAAAGTTGACAATTCGACTGAATCGGTCTAAAGCCTCAATCAGACATCAGAACGATTGATCAACTGATGAATCAGTCAGTCAGTCAGTAGAAATCACTGACTGGATAGATCAATAAATTTGAGGTGAAATGAGGGTACACATCCGTGTGTGGTTGATTGTAATCTGCGTTTTGTGTGCCGGGGATTACAACTTGAACTTAACTAATTACCAACCAAGTTATCTTTCACCCAAATTAAAAACGACCCTCGTATCCAAAAATTCCTGATTTTCGGAAACGTAATATTTGAAATGCTCCAACCCTACCATTCCTTTCAGTACTTCTTTAACAAGTTTCTTGCGCACGTTATTGCTGTTCCATTTGGGGCATAAAATGATATACATACTCAAACACACAAAATCACGAGCACCCACATCGTGCGTTTGGCTTCAGCTAAAGGAAAAACATGCAAACGCTCATTGCTAGATTCCTCGCTAAACGGTTGGCAAGCCCGACCTTGAATTTATCCATTAACCGGGCCAAATGTATTTGGTATGTGCGGGATGTACCGCCCGATTAGTGGCAATCAACACACTAGCACTTCAGCAGAAAGGTTGAGCCCGTTTTAGGTCAAACTCAGTAGGGTAAGTGGCACAGTGGGCTGGAGAGATTTGTCTATTGTTAGTGTAAAATGTTTGTCAATCGGTCGAGCGACCTGCAAAAATGATCTCTCTAGTGACGGTTACTTTGGAAGCCGGAGCTTTGGAACTATCATCTATTTCACCGGGTTGCTTTTATCATGAATGCGGAATTACCCACTGTTTTTCTGGGAAAAATTCAGACCAAGTTAGAATTAGGCAAGCATTTCCGCGGTTCGTCGTTGAAAAATGCTTCTACATGTCCTAAAATACGTTATTATTTGTTGACTTGCATCAACTTCCTAGTCGTGCCTCATGGTTCTGTTACAGGGTGCAATTCTGTCCCACATAAACTCTGCACGACGCTGTGACACAAACTAGTCTCCCCCGGAATCCTAAACTCCGCACAAAGTAGAATTGAATTCCGGGGCTTGTTTAGTTCACATATTTTATGATACCGGCCCACGTCCTGACCGGATGCGGAAAGATAGTCCCAGTCCGTGTGTTAGTTACTTGTATGCGTTGATCCTTCCGCAACAGGTCACCACATTAACCATTATCATACTACATGTGGATTCCACGATTTTCATCACTACTTTGGTTTTACATCAAACCCCTCTTTTTTGTCAATTGTGAGGTTGTTTTGGCATGAGTATGAATCAGTGAGGGCAAGAGCTGAATTCTGTTCCATGTGAACAAGTTTATTTTGAAGTATTATTCCCTAAGTCCTAGTCACTGTGTGCATTTCACAATTTTATTGTAATCCGGGGGCTTCAAACAACAGTCCACACGGAACATGAGCTTTGCTTCAGTGTGTAATGAAGGACAACTTCCAATCTGATCAAATCCCACTACTCAAAAGAATCGCAGACCTATCACGTTACGTCAGTAGGGTCATGGGCAAAACATGGTTAAAATCGTCGGGCACACAAAAGCTGAGTGATTGTTATAATTTATTATTCACAGTCACGAGCACGTGAAAGATGCACGCCCAATGGTATTTAGTTCGACCCAAAGTGAGTCCAGGTCATGAGGCGTGAACTTCCTAGTCTGAATAAAACCACAACAAAAACCGTTAATCGTTCGAATTTGGACCAAGTTTTTTCTCCGTCGAAGTTACCTTGAAACGATCCCGCGGTTACTGAACTGGTTATGTCGGTCGACAACACACTTATCCCAGAATAACCAGTATTATCAAACATGTTCAATAAAATATCATTTTAACGGTTCATTTAGTACTTCGTTCAAACTGGGTAGTATGAGCTTTTTTTTACTCCCCTATGCCACATCTGGCGAACGTCACGGTAGAGATGAATGCCTGCTCCCACAAATGAGGTTCTCGGGTTTGATCCGTTTCAACGAAATCTAGCGAGAACATCCATGTCAGACCGAAATAACATCTCGTTCGATAGTAGGAGAGATATAATACACATCAGTTTTAATGATTCGGCTCAGCTTCAATGGTGGATTGAATTAATTGTGGAAAGTCATCTATTCCAACCGAATTCGTACCCACGTTTGGTTACGACTAAATATCAGACATGTGAGCTACGAGGCCACGCCGAAAGGTGTGCGGAAATTTCACATCAATAACAGACATTTCGTGTTAACTTTTTGCTTCCCCTGGCGGAAAGCTGCAATTGGTGAAACCCTTCGGCCTTTCCTCTGATCCGTGGTCTGGTTAATGGATGTGGCGGTTCAGAGTCCACTATCGTGACAGAAAATTTCCCAACGATTTGTGACAACTTCCGGTACAACGTTTGACAGTGTAATGCGTTTCAGAAGCAAATGTCATGAGAAGGAAGTCAATTGACTATTATTATTATTATTATTATTATTATTTTGTAAATTAGATGGGCAATGGAATATAAATCATTACTACTGAAATGGTGTTTGCGAATTGATTGCAGAAAATTATTTTATTTTTGGAGTAAGCGTAATACTCACGAGATCGATAGTATTCACACTAAATTGTCTAGTGAATTTAGACAAAGTACTGACTTTTTTATGGATTAGTTCGAACTCGTAAGATATGATGCATAAACTCGTCAGTGTTTGGTTCCCTTCCTCAATAAATTTAATATAGAAGAAAAACTTGAAGATATGTACGAAACAGTCGGTGGGTTACGTCGGAAAAATGGATCCGACTTGGGTGTTTGCTTGGTTTAATGAATAATCATTCTCATCTGACCTCTGAAGTCCAATAGATCGAGCTTTTTCATTCAAGTTGTTCTGACGGAAAAAAGACACGATATCTCATTAGTTAAACAATTTTCCCAATTTCCTTTGCGCTTTACTCGTGAATATGAACGAGAGATCCTCATTCGGATTCTGCTCCTGATTACACGCGGGCCACTACAAATACACGAACCTAAGATGCGAAGCTACAACATGGACAGATGTGATGTGTGCTTATAGGTGAATTAACCTCTTGGAAAGTCCCAATCCCATCTTTTTATCTTGCGAAAATAGTTAGTTCCGGAATATTGGATGTTGACTGATCAAATCCAATAGCCGGACTAATGATCAGCCGAACGTCGGTGTTTTCGTACTGATTGATAGGTTAGGGGAAAAATGTGCCTTACGAGAGGTGTATTCAATAAAGATAGGCTAAACTAACCGGTGTGCCAATCAACTAATAAGCATCAAACACTGGAACGCGGTACACAGTTTCGAAACTGAGAATCTCCCCAGGTCGAAGAAATTTATCGCTCGGATTAGACAGTCGCTCTTGATTTCTTTTTCAACAGACTGCTGATCCAAGACATTGATATCTATTACGATTCAGAATGGGAATTTAATTTAATCCGTTCTAAGTTGGACTCGGTCAAACGTGGGCCTCAGCAGTTGCTAATTCTGTGTATGCATGTGAATGATATGTACACATTTCAACTTAGAAACGCTTACTCGAGACCATTAAGTTAGAAGCGGAAAAGAACATCGAAAAAAATGAATGAGTTACCCACTTGAGGGGATGAAACAGCGAGTGAGAGAGAGGGAGAGAGAGAGAGAGACAAGGCCATCCATGAAGACTAGTCTGCAGCTGAGTTTTTTCAAGAAGATCCATGTGCTAGGCTAAAGACCAGAAATCAGAATGCTGTTGGAGAACAGTGACAGACGCACGTGTTAAACTGCAACTAATGGGAAGTATCTAAGAGTCTTATCCGGAAACTTGGTGCATATTTCCGTGTGAATTAATTTATTTTCACGCCTAGAAGCTTCAACAGTCTATTTCGGCTGCTCCCATACACATAGTCAATGTTTGGCATGCCATACAAGAAAATTTGTTCAGTGCTGCGTCTAACACCTTTGTGTTGCCTGAATTCCCGGCGTCTTCCATAGTATTTGGCATATCTAGAACAAGCGGTCAAGTAACACGTACATTATAGACTCTCCTGCGTCCTGATCTTCCAGCTACGACACAGACAATGAGATGCTCTACGGTAAACTTCAAGATTGCTCTTATCTTCAAAGCCACATATCAGAACAAACAATATATTGTCCGCTTTCTTGTTTATTCCACTGCTTTCCGCGGCCCATTTCTCCGTCCAAGCAATAGGCGGAATATGAATCGGCCACTAGCTAAAAGCTGAGCACTAATCACTCGGTCAAAGAAGGTGCAGTTTGGATCAGATACCGATCGATAAATGTGCGTTACTTAACCGAGAAAAATCACACGGAAATGATAAATACCTCGAGTGTCGGCCAAAAATGTTGGAAAGACATACCGCAACCCTAAGGTTCCTTCATACACTCACTGGAATATCATCTGAATCGTTCGGAGTGTGAATGAACAGTAGGTCCACTTAAGAATCACACGGTGATTCGAAAGAGGATTTCCGTCTTTCAGGAAAAGCCAACCTTCAGAAACAGGACACAAGGCCTGAACATAATGATAATAATTCAGATGAGATTCTAGTGAGAAACTAACATAGTAATGCATAAGTATAGCAACAGTTGGACGGAGGGGTACCTGGTAATCATACCTGATGAGCGGCAATAACCGTGAAACTGGTCTTGGGCTTCCGGGGGAATTTTGTTTATCCATCCTTAAACGAAACATCACTGATTAGGAAAATTCCCCCTAGGCAAATTTTCGTGCATTTCCATCCCATTATACCCATCTATATCCGGATAAGTTAGTTGTCGCGTTCGACAACCATACAGTTACATTTCAAATACAAGCTTGTCACGAAGAAAACCGGTCCACATTTCCGGTCCGATACCACAAACCGTGCACCGTATAAACGAACTTCCGTTTTCTCTCATTCTTGCCTGGCACAGATTGAAGTGCGTAACAGTTTTAACTCATTTGTTTGAATGAATGTGCGAAGAGATGTAAAGAAAATAGTACAAGGGAAAGTATTTTTTGTCTCAATTCCAAATTGCCAGCTTCCGAGGAAATTTTTGTGATATAAATTTTCTATATATCAAGTCTGATTAACCTATGTACTACAAATTGTGATTACCGGAAATCCTCATCACCTTTATAATCTGCACCCCATAAAATCAGTCTACGCACAAGTCAGATGCGGAAAGCGAGAATCGTACTTTTACTAGAGTTTTCGGTTCGCTGAAATAGGTACAGAAGTGTGTTTGTGCAAATATGTGAAAGATGGTTAGAGAAACAGAGAAAGTGGAGAGCGAGAGGAAATCGCATTAGAACGAATGAATGATAGCGCAGAATTGGAGCGCGATCTTGTGCTGATTTTTTCCACGTCGTTCTCTACTCAGTCCCGACATAATTTCAACAGATTGTTGACCTTTTGTACAGGTAGTGAGAATTATTAGGAATTAATTAATAGAGGCCGCTTTTCTATCGTCTTCTCATCCTCACACAATCGGAGCTTCCCAGAAAAACCAGGGGACAAAGGGTTGGTGGTAGTGGTGGGGCTTGAAACAGCACGGCTGGAAACGAGAGAGGAGGAGGAAGGGAGTGTGAAAGAGGCAAAGAATGCTCATGGTCTCGTTGCCTTTTAGTCAACCGTAATAGGACTAGAGTAAACACGTGTAAAAGCACGTGCATGCACACACACACAAGTACTTGAGTTAGGCAATAGCTGTGACTCTATTGTGCACTACCTGAGCTACTGGTCGAGTGTCTAGTTCGCATGTGTAGAAGAAACAGGACGAAGCCATAATGCCTAAGTAGAAACATTTCCTCTAGCTCCCCCAATCTCCATAGCAGGTGTGTGTGTGTGTGTGTGGATGTGTGTTTTTTCTTTCACTTATGTGCATATTTGTTCTCATCTTCATTTAACTTATTGCACACTTCTCGGCTGAAGTGTTTGTTTGTTCCCGTTGTTTATTCTATTCTGAATGTGTGATGCACTATCAATGATGTTCAATTTCCCCAGGTTGTTACCGTGTCGCGTGGGAATTAGGACAATCGCACATTCTGTGGTTTAACCAAACGTGGATGTGTCTCTTAGTTAGATCCGATGGACAAGTCACACCGTCAGTCGCACTTTTTCATCAAGATTATTATTGCATTTATCGACCATTTGGTCTCAAAGTTAGGGCTCCGTACGTGGAAGTGTTTTTAACAGACCAGTTTTTGACGATCAAAAAATCCATAAAATCAGGGTTAGGTGTAAAGCAATTTATCGCAGATTTCAGTTTCTGGACAGGAAACGTTACGAACAAAAAAGGCTTTAACTGGACCAAAAATCAGTGAAACTTGCCAGTTTGAGCGCTTGATCGTGATTGTGAACAGCATATGCCAACAATTGGGTAATTTTAATTGAACCAGAAACCAATTCCAGTCATGTTTGCGAGACAAATCTGATAAACCTAGAAAGAAAAGATATCATGCTCAGAATGCTTCAACCAGCCATAATCACTATGGTCAATAAAGAAATTTTTATGAATGGAATATTCCACAGCAATTCGGTTTGTTTGAAACATTCCAATTCCGATTCCGTTTCGATACTCTGTTGTATCCGGGCCCAGGCGAAATCGTTATCATAATTCACTGTTGTGGATCCCGATTTGAAATCTTTGCACAGCCGTCCATTTCTGTCATTCGCCGGGCGAGATAGCTTTCAGACATAATATACATATATTTCACAGTGACTAATATAAACATAGAATCAGAGAGATGGAGAACCAGACACCACTTAATGACAACGCCCGTATCCAAAATGGACAACTTCTGAGGAGAAGCACTTCGGACAAAATAGTCCTTAGGATGATCAAACTATATCAAAATTTTTCTTCCAATTCGATTTCACAAGGGTTCTAGTGATGTTAATGGGGAGGAGAAGGAAGCGGGAAGAAGGAAGACGATGATGATGATGACGACGAAGCTTCTGCTGAGGATTCGAATGGTGATGTGCAGGCGATGGGTGGTTTTTCGGATGTCGGCAGCAGTGATATTTCAGTGATTTGGCTGATTGTTAAGGAGACGAGGATGAGGATTCTATGGAATAATAACATGGACGGTGATGACGGTGATCATCCGAGTGGCAAGGATGTTTAACTGTTGACAAACTTATCCCATAATTAGTTGAATCCACATGAAGTAAGTGCCACGTCCAGAAGCTCTGGTAGTTGAGTTTGGCATTCAGATCCCAATCTCACCAGTCAAGGTGATATAATCAGTGCACTTCCGAGTCTACTATGGGAAATAAAGAATTAAAAATCTTTCTCCTACTCCGCGGGTCACACTCACCAAGACCTGGTACAGCTTTTACGCATTCGAGTTTTGTTGCAAACAATAATACACCAAATACGACCGTTGCAGTTCTCTATTTTATCTGACCATTGCTAGTGAGTACGTACGCCCGATAACTGGAAGCGGATCTTCTCTGCTCTGAGTTCTATATTCATGGACCGATTCGGACATTTTACGAATGTGAGAATTTATTTCTCGCTTCCGCTGAACTTGGACATCTACCAGGAAAATGATTTCATTTTCACCCAGTGGAACAAGCTAGTAGTGATACCGGTCAAAATAGACAGCGAGTTATGTGACAAACTGATCCAATCATATGACCTTCTCAGAACTACATCGGGAAAAATCGAAACCTCATTGTTTCCGGCGGGAACAACAGAAGGTCACCAAAGTGGCCATGTTAGAATTAGTAGTGAGAAGATTGAATTCCACCAGGTTTTGTATACTCAGTATGGTTTTTAAGTGGCACACATTTCATCGCCTATTGAGCGGTTACGTCATGGGCGGTTGCCTAATGAATATCGATACATATCTACCAGGTATCTCGGACTCCAAAAGTACGGAAAACATTTTCTCGATATCCTGTCTCATTTTCCGATGCTATCAGAGTGGACTGAGCAAGACACTGCCTCCGGATGATAAAGCATAACAACTACCTAATTACTTATGAAGTGTGTTGTTAGACTGTTCTGTCAGTCAACATGGGATCAGCAAATCTGAGCAAAGACCAGACACTTCAAAATTTGCAAAGCCTCTGAAACATTCGTATGACCTAAAGTTGAATTCATGCATCGTTTCCAAACTGAATGGGATCAAGGAATTGTGAGATTTTTGTTACCGCAAGAAAATACCCATCATCAAAACTAGACTCTCGGTCAAATAGGCCATGCGTAAAATACCTACCAAACTGACGTTAATCAATCGGACCATATCGCAGTAGTCATTCTAAAATCTGGAAAGTTTTTACTAATTATCACTGTGATAGATGAGACTTTGTTTAGCTCATCGAATACGGGTAGGCATCATGATGACATGGATAGAATCGGGTAGTTTCAGATTGACACGAATAGCGACATTCCTAAATAGAGAATAACCTATCAGAAAGTTCACGGGAACTGTTGAACACACTTACTGGATGGAATGAAGAGGCCGTGTAATCCAGACTCCCATTTTGACAATGCAATCAATCAACAGAGTACCGTTTCTCATTCCCAGGTGAACCAATGACCCGGATTATTGGGATTATTTGGTAGACTAACTGTGACCCTTAATGTGCGAATGCATTGATGCACATTGCCTGCGCTGAGTGAATAAAATGATTCACCCTTGTTAAGAATGTATGTGGGGCAAATAGAAAGTGAATTTAACAAAATATACTTACTTGGATATGTTTATTGATCAATACTTGTGCTTTCAGATCAATTTGATATTTGGTTAAAGTTTCGGTTACGGCAACTAAATTGACTCAGGAGTGTTTTGCAAAGGTTGACTTTGCGAAAATAAAGAAGATGAAGGTCACTGGGAATGGGCGAGAATTCAGCGGCTATTGATCACAATTATATTGATAATAGTTGTCTTTAACTGGGTTAACTGGCTTATTCACTATCCAAAAACACATGAAGTATCAAAAGCTTTCGACTATGGAAATGACCAATGGCTTGGGGAGTCAAAATATCAACTTATTAATCTGACTTTTAGATGGTAGTTGGAACGGGCCTTACCGTCTAACCTTTCGATAAGAAAAAACAATATTACAGACGTTGTGTACGTTTCGCAACAAATAAGAGAAAAGGATCTGTGCAACACTATGTCATCATGCAGTTGACAATTCCACAAGTCGTTTTGTCTACTGATAGGAACGGACTGGGTTCCCCTAGGCAAATCCCAATATTCTCGCATTATTCTTAGCGCCGATAACCGGAAATGCATTATTGCCGGGTATATCTGGATCATCCTGCAACACGTCACTAGGCTATCTTTTGCAAAATCAGCTTTAGGAAAAACCATAAATTTGGCAAAATCACAATCAGTAACCGAGTTATTGAATTGTTGTGGAAATGTGTACTTCACAAAGTCGTTATCCGATGGACCAGAAATGGGCCTGACCTACGGGAATAGTCTGAGAATGGGAATGCAAAGATAAATCTATATGCCATGTAAGTTCTCAAACAACATAGTAATTCTTGGTAAGAAACAACTGCAAATTAGCTAACAACTTGGTTACTGCGATTAATCCTGCTCTAGGTTAATTTACAAGCAATTGGCAATGGGGCTTTATTTTAATGACTTTTTGTTCCCGACCATCAGCTCAGTCGCATTCATCTATAAAACATGCCCGAGAACGACTGTCGACAAAATCTCGGAGCATCGATTAAATGCTATCTGTTCAGATGAAGCTGTGTTATTGAATGATGCATTTTACTGGCGGAAGACCGTCTAGTTTGCAATATTCTCAGCTTATATTAACCTTTGCAAGCGAAATTTAGAAATCTCTAGTTTCTTTTGCAAACGATTTCATAGTACGAGGTTCTTTTGTTGGGGTCTTGGGTCCAAACTGGGAATGAACGGTATACTTAAGAGTTGTGACATGATGTTTGCGGACCGTCTAAGCTGCGGCAACCCTAATCCGTCGGGTGTTCATTTAAATGCATGGTTAGAAATGCGCTCCTTCGATATTTCATTCCTCTTTCTTACAGAACTTCGAATTTTGTGAAATCATTGCTGTATTACTCCAGTGCATCAAGATAAAGGCTTCGAGGGCTCAGACATCATTTTTTCCGGGGAGTTGACGCTTGGACAATTCTCTGACATTTGAATCTTATGCAACAGAAACTAAACCTGAGTAATTTAAGCGAAAGTAAGTTCGGGGTATGTTGAATTGTTCTTGAAGTTTCATTCAAGAAACCAGTGGTGTTGGTCTATTCTGATCCAGAAACTCTTGTTTCTTGAGCAAGTGTTCAGCCTGAACGGCGTGTGGATCAGTCAAGACAATCTGAACGCATTCCACTTGTAAAAGTGTAACTAATTATAGGTATCTAGCTATGTAATTAACTAGGCAAACAGAATTTCATGTTGTCTTTCGAAATAGTTGATTGTGGCAAATGTACAATGATAAGGTTGAATTCATGAATATGAGAATCTTAATAGAACACTCCGGACCAAAGCTGTAGCAAGTAACTCTGAGTGTCGTCACGATTCTTCTCTGTGTCCTTCATACAACAGTCCTGATAAGCGCAGCTTCGTCACGTAATACCGAAGTATTTTTGACAATTTCGGCATTTTATTCACCATATAAGACCACCTGGTCAACCGATTTCTATACCTATCCCTTACTTCGCTCTCTAAGGTTTTATCGCTTCTGTCATTTTGTAGACCAAACGATCCAATTTCAAATTAATATTGTTCTGGAAACATCATTATTAAGGTTAATTAGAAGAAAAACAAAGCTGTTTATCCACCGCTGCACGAATACTGTCTGAGTAGGACCTGTTCAATGGTCCAATTCAAAGTAGAAACGGTCTCTCAGCTTGACCTAGCGCCATGGTAACCCCGTGGCCAGATCTTGCCAATTGGAACAAAAGTCCACTGCAAAGCCCAACCCCACACCCACCCCACAGCCAACCCCAACCCCACACGCACCCCAACCCCACACGCACCCCGACACCATTACCACAAACCATGCCTCGGTACAGACAGACAGTGTTTTTGTTTCGAGGTTAAGGCTCGATCGATTATCTTGATTGCTACCAGCATGTTAGGGTTTTCTTTTTTTGTCTTGGAGAAAGTTCACTCAACTCGTGCAGTACACAAGGGTTGAACCATCCTGTCCGAAGCTGCAAAAGGCCATTCAACTAATCCTCTGTTCTAAAAAACGAAAGCGAACGATGCAAAGACAAACGAACGTGGTAAGACATTAAAATATTGTTCAAAAATAGAAACAAATAGTTACCGACTGGATTGCCAAGCGTGCAAAATAAACGCAAAAGTACTCATTCCTCGCGAAGATTTGCTATCACATACAAGGTGCAAAATCAATGGAGATGGTTGACTTCACGGTCACAACAACGTATCCTGCGTTGTAGAATTGTTGTTTAGAATGAATTTGAACAGTTGGTGGATATCGTTGACTGGCACGGAGTAAAGGATATCTTTTGAAGCATCACACGAAAACAACGGATTTTCGACTTACTAGGAAATATGACTACTTTGCCCAAACTGATAAACCGTAAAGCATCGAGCTATCGGGTCTTCTGTCAATGGAGCTGTTCCGATCAGTTTCAACCACAAACGGGCATTCAAGCATTTCTACTATTTGGACGGAGAAGCCAAAATTCAATACGTTCGTTTACAAGGATTTTGCAAACTGGGTTCGGTCTCAGCTCAGATTGTATGTTTTCGCGCGTGTTGGCCACGACGAGCATATTACAAACTCTGTGCTCGAATAGTCTCAGTGAAACTGTACTCGATTAGGGATTTCCGTTGAATAGTAGATTAGTCGGTTGAGTCGGGAAGCGGCTGCTGAAGAGTAACCAAGCCATGGTGTCTTATCATTGCGTTCAAGTATTTCGTTCTCAGTTTTTTTTGATTTTCGTCAAAGACGGTCATACAGGAATAAATACACGGGCAGATTCTGTCAGCTACTTAGGAATTGCTATCGACAAAACTTGAGATGGTCATCTCGAATTTCCAGTTAGAAGAATAGCTTTTTTTAAAAGAAGACCGCAACAGTCCCATATTAAACGAAGCGCCGTTCCCCTTGGCTGTTTATCTATATGTTTATCTGGCTCTTCTCTACTGTTCGGCCGCCATTTTGCTGGCCTATTTAGAAGAGATTTCAAAACCCTTGGACGGGATCGCTCAACTAACGGTGGTGTATTTTTCGCACCACCGAAGAAACCGTGCACCGAATTGTGTGATATGCATCTACTCAAGAGTGATACATCTACACGGAAAATTCTTTCGTATCAGTCCCATCCTCTACACAACGATATGTACAAATGCCCTTCCTATGCCAGGGAACGTTCTACCTTCTAACACATACCTCCTGCCTAAACGTACATAGGAAACAGATTGTTCCGCACTTAGGTTGAATTTTCACCAATCGCGGGATGATCGTGAATGACTTTCTGCAAAATTTCGTAACTTGATTTTTTTTTCTACTTCGGTGTTTTCGTTCTCTGCATTTTGATGGGATCACAAATGCGTTCTTTTTGACTGGAATACGGACATTTGCGTGCACAAAAGTCCAAATACAATGGAACACAGTATAGGACCTTGGGAAAATTTAAAAGAAACCTAGTTATTTCACGAAAAAATCGATTGTTAACGTTCGCTGAAGCACTCGTTTGATAAACAAATATTCGATGCGCGGAAATGCCAAAGAAAACAGTAAGACGTATAATCTCCAATAGATATAGAACGTGTTTATACTATCTGGGAGTCCGTGACCTAAGCCATCTCTGAATTCCTTGTGCCCGATCCAGAATGCCAAATGCAACTTTCGCATCAAGGCATGCGAAAATTTCCTATGGAAATTCAGGTGGACTATGCTTATCACGTTCATACGCATCTCTTTTTCCTGTCTGCAATATAGTCAACAACTCGTGGTGGTGCTCATCGTAATTCTTATTCACCATGCCTAGGACAGAGCGTGGTTGAAAAGAACAGATTTGTCGGTGAATCGGCCCACATGTCTACGACTGAATCAGTTTCTTTAACCTAAAATACTTTGAACTGTTTTTGACTACAAACTGGTTTTCATTCAACTTGCAGTAATCTGTTGGGAAATGCAACAGAAAACAAAACAACACAGTTTGTGGACAGACAGGAACTGAATTTGATTGTAGAATTACACGTCGTCTGATATGCACATCCACTTCAACATAGAATACTATGAAACACTGCACCGCCATGTTGAGAATCATGAGTGGAAGACATCCAACTCAAACGAAGCGAGAAGTGAACCCAGGACAAACGGTTGAGAGTTGAATATTCTAGACGATAGAATAACCCGGCTGGTTTTGAACTGTTTACTAAAATTCAGTACTACAATAATGATGCGCCCTTATTCACCACTGAATTTTGCAGATCACAGACCATCACGTACCAGAAAATCGAGCCTCACATGGATGAATTTTTCGTAAAACTTTCGATGTATTTGATCTTTATACAACGAAAGAATTCACTGATAGTGATGATCTTTGGTCGTGACAGTTAAGCGACTTAGGGAGGCTTTATTTTGCAATACTAAATTTCAATAGACCAGTGGGAACCGTATCGGATGCTTCAGCTGCTAGGATGTTAGACTCACAATTACTTGTCACGGGTTCCATTGCGAGTGTAAGCACAGTTCCCTGCATACTCACGTCGCACAAACGACTGTTAACCCGGATCTAGTCTAAATGGAGCTCTTTAGCCTTCTCACTGAAGACTATTGCTACACCGCATTGACCCACAGCTTGAGCCGCTTCGTCTTCTGAAGTGTGCAGGAAATATCTTGTCGAAACTCGAATCTTAAATTCGTATTTCACTCACGCAGCAGACAAATATCAATCGAAAGTGAGTCCAGTCTCAGAGCCAAACAAGCCTCTTGGCCAGGCTGCATTAAAGTGGGCACATTGAAGGAACCGAGATTCATAGGCTGACGAGGCTTGAAAAAATGTAACCTAGCCGACTGAAAACCACTTACTGTACTATCCGACAATGAACCGTTGCAAGTATGGTGCACGTTAGCAGTGGGAACACTATGGGTAGACAGATGGGACAAAGAGATTGGGTTGGAGACCGAAGAGACAGGCTGAATGGGTGCGACGACCGATGCAGTACTGAATTATTTGTGGACGTGTAATTCATGGTGATTTAATGGACAGGTACTTCTAGGGAGTCCAGCCGCTAAACAGAAGAACGATTAGGGTTCTCAACCAAAGCCTCTGATTCTCACAAGAACCAGTTCCTAAGGCAGCAGAGACTAGCTGAGTGGAAGCCCATCTACCTAGATCAATTATTCTTACACTTGTTTCTCGACTGAGCTGTTGGATCAAATCAGTATCACCATGGAGGACCAGGAGACTATGAACCTTCCAGGCATGACTGGATCTTCGGCTTGAGATAGGCCATCCTATATAGCTCGTTGGGTTATGGAGGTGCACAAGCCATCACACCAGATAAAGTTAGAGTCTCACTGTAACGAGCCTATTCCAGATAGGGGGTAAATAATTCCAAAGAGGGGCAGGTTGTCTCTTCCGCTGGGTAATTTGTAGAGAGCAACGGATGTGAGCTATTTTTTCATCGTGCAATTTACAATGATCAGATGCAAGAGAACAACAAAATACTCTCTGGAGAAAAGTTCCTCTGTTTGAAAAATCTGTCCGGTTCGATCGTGTGTATATATGTGTGTGTGTGTATGTGCATGCGTATAAAGCGTCCACGACGAAATTTGCGAGACCCATGTGTGAAACACCACCACGGCTTGCAGTATGAAAGATCTTCACAAGATTAGGGATTAGAGAGGAAAATCGTGAGACTTAATTAAATTCTTCTGCCCATAGTTGGAGGTTTCCATCGAGCACGTTTGAGAAAAAAGAATAAATAAACCTTCAGAACAATTATTTAGTTGGTGTCGGTATAAAGCTTGCCACTGAAAGCCGTAGAAAAACTGTACAGTGGCTCATCCCAGGCGGCAATCCATCCCGCCGGGAGTGGGATGCTAACCGCGAACAAACGCCTTAGGCATTGTGCTAACCAGGCCAATTTGCTACGGTCCATCGAACATCAGTTAGTGAAATAGTTCTCAGACCTGTCACTGGGTTTTCTAATCCGCACGTCTCTGAACACATTACCAGTTCGCGCATCAGTTCCACAGCAATGAATAAGCCTTATTGATGATTCCTAACGAGGACGAAAGGTCTTTACGGCGTTTCCACTATTTTAAGTGGCAAGTTCGGTGTTGAAAAATTAAAAAACGAATCCTGAAGTACGTTAACTCAGTTCCTAGTGTTTTATCGATATTAATGTGATTGAAATGAGAAAATTCTGGAGAAAATAAAAAATACAGTCATCTAGTCAACACGAAAGTGTAAATGGTTTCTAGTAAATTCCAGTGACAAAGGCGGACAGACCTAGGGCGCAGTCGTTCAAGCAGTATCTATCTTCGTGTCTACGCAATTGCAATTCCAGTCGACATCTGTCTGTAATTTCCGTGACTGCATGCCCTCGATTCGATTCTCATCCAGTAAAAAGGGGATGACTAACCTAATTGCACTAATTCCCATACGGACCACCTAATAGGCCACGTGAACTGCTTCAAACGGTCGGAATTGTTGACCCATTTCAAATGGTAAAGCGAAACGACCAGTTCGCACCTCTCGAGGTGTTCCTTCGGGGCTCCACGAAAAGCCTAATGTTTTATGGGATAAAAGAATCCACTTACTTGTCTACTATGCATGCAATATTTTGTGACATGACACGACCCGGAAGGGAACCGATGACATCACAGAGCTACCTTGGACACGGATATCCGAGGTGAATTTCGAGGCTAATCTATAGAATAAAAATTAGTTCACTTGCTGTAAGTTATTCAAACAACGATTGTCTAAAACTGGTATGATTCGTATTCGAGAGCCATGTGTGCCCTTTTTGTTGTGATTTCATTGTCTTTCATCCTCCCCTCTTCGTTCCAGTCATGGTTTATAACACTTATTTAATGTTTGATTAAATGTGATACAACTGGAAGTGTAAGAAATGCAGAAAATCACACTCGCCTACTAGTCGGTAATTCCTAATAGACAAGGAAGAATGAAATCTAATGAAATTCCTGATACGTTGATGGCAACCTCTTGTTCGCGTGACAGACTGTTTGAAAAGACAATAGGATTAGGTTGTCCTATAAATATAATCAGACAACGACTTCCAGCGAAATAGAAAAAAAAGTGATAGAAGAAGAACCACAAGGCGAATCTCTAAACGCAACTGAGTCACAAGTGGTAGCGGGATTCAGCCCACGCTAAAAAGAGCCGAGAATGTTCGGGCATATATGGGCACACTCACACATGATCGTAAAATATACTCATTTGGCAGTTGAGCACGATTGTACATGTACATGACTGCATTGATTTCACTTTCAATCAGAACCGCTAGTAGTTGAAAATTTGATACGAATAAAAAGGCCAGTGTTCCGATTTGAACCAAATCGTACGAGCGTGTGGGTGATCCAGCTGTCATATGAATGTTTATTACGGCTCATTATTTTCCTACCTGTCACCACGTCGCAGTGGTCTGATTTTCCAGTGGTCGAAAATAAGAGTTATCGTTTGATCTTGGTACGATGCAATTCAGAATGTAGGTAATCATAATAGAGCACCATTTTTAATTATCGGAAAAATGACGTGAGTCATTGTTCAGCCAGATTTTTTATCACCTGGTGTTCATAGACATCAATCGACCGGTATAATTGCTTCGGAATCTAACTCAGTGTTTGTCACTTTTCGTATAAGATGACGATCCCGATGTTAAACGATTATGGTCGATTATTCGCCTGCATGTATTTCACAAGTGAGCATTATACATACCCCTTCATATTTGGAAAGATTGAGAACATGCCACCACGTGACATTGGTTGATGTCCATCGCTGTTGCTCAGCTCCGTACGCGGGCACGCATGCCAGCGAAGCTTACTGATCTCGAGCTTATTGAATCGTTAAGTTGGATTTCAAAGCTAAACTCCTCCTTGAACAGGTCAAAGCTATTAATTATCAAAGATGAACAGAAAAGAAACTGTTTATTCCTCCAGCAAGACCGGTGAAACCTTGCCGTGGTGGTGAAAATCAACTTGACAGGTAAAATCCAACCAGACGAGCGTAAGATCTGTCAACTGAGCGAGGTTGGGGTATTCATCCGGTGATCCCTCATACGAATATGCCTGCATAAATAACACGTACTACACATTCAGCTTCCAAACATAGCAATTGCTCTTGTGGGTGGGTTTCTTTTTCCTGTTCCGTAGAAGTAGTAGAGCGCAGTGATTATCGAAGATCAGGTGAAACAGCCTTGGTGAGAATAGTCTTCCATCGAAAATTGAATGACGAAGATTTCGGAGTAACTTTACAGCCTAGTCGTACCAGGATTGACAAGTTATGATTGCGCTGTTTCAAGTACCACCCGAAGCGTGAGCCTTCAAATTGAGTGAAAGCAACTGATTTTGGCATTGCCAATTTCAGTAGTTGACTAAAAAAATCCGAATTATCAAGATTAATTTGGGTGCCATTTTTAGTGACAACTAGAGGTAGGAGGAAAGAAAGACTGGAACATGGTTATTTTGACCAAGTATAGCCATAGAGAGAGTAAAACGTATGCATCATCACTCAAAAGTTTCAAATCAAAACGACCCTCGCGATAATTACGTGAACTAAATAAACAGTGAAATGGCCAAGAGAAAAAACATTTGCAGGTGGGTGCCAACAAAAGGAAGCTGAATCCGATGATGATGATGATGATGATGATGATGATGATGACGATGATAATGATGATTTTTTAATGATAATTTTGTTTGTGCTACTTTCTCCCTATTTTCTATCCTTTTTATATCTTTTGTCTAGGGCTAACAATGGATCGGTTTGATGTGATCGCATTTCACTCATATAATTTAATCGGTCTAGTGTAAAATTAACGAATTGTCATCGTTGGTTTGCATCTGTTTGAAGAATGCTGTCTTCTACTTTTGAAAGTGTACGTTTACCGTGAGAGAACCGTGGCTGCACTAACAGCAGCTTAGTTACGTTTAGAAATCATGGTGTATACGAATGTGTATTTTTGATTATTTCATTCTCCAACCGCTGTTTACATAAGGTAAATTAGGTTGAAGAGGAAGGACATATGTATATTTATGCATTCAGTTAATCATTCGAGAGCAATTAGGCATCACTCACCGAATTTGACCGCAACGGTTTGCGGATGACATGACCAAATGTTTCTGGTGTTGACAGTCTCATGGAAATTCTGGTGACTAACAGAAAAGACTTGCAATTTTAGGCAACTTCAGTGTTAGGTTCGATTGGGACTGACAAACACTTATACCGAACGTGTTGGATGAAATAGTGGGATAGAGGCTTCCTTTACGTTTCCAGTAATGGGATAAACATTTATTTTGACTGATGATAAGTTTCAATTAATAAACTCGAGAACAAAGACATTATATATATATATATATTTACATTTAAGCATGCAGACGCAGATAGGGAAACAGACAAGAAAAAGAAGACCATGCCTCCAACATCCGAATTGTGCGCTCCCCTACTCCCCCTGGGCTTTGGACGAAGAAACGACCGAATTGTTCTGTATTAACCGTGAGTAAGATGGACTTGAGCTCACCAAGTAAGAGGTAGGAAATAATCAGCAACAGAGCCGAGGTCGTTATGTGTTTTCACCCGTAAAGTATTGTACCAATGTCACCAGTTCGTCGGTGCTATTGTGCCGTCCCTAGTGTGGCCCACTATTTAACATGATCATTGACCCTTGTCTCGTCAGAAGACATTTTGCCGCAACGGAGGTTTAGGAACCAAATTTCTCAGTCACTGGCCCTGCTGCGACTCCCGGGTGCCATCCTCCTGGTCTACGATTAACAAAAGACGTAAACTGGAGTGTCAGTCCCTGGCTCCGAATGACCTGCAAAGGCTATTTTGTGCTGTTTTGCCGACCAGTTTCTCTGACTACAGACTAAGATTTGGAAATTCCCAAGGTAACCCATTAGTTCGGTTTGAACATTCACATAGTAAATCGTCGATCAAGAGAGGCGATGGAAGGCTTTAGGGTGGAGTTTGAGATAGCTGACATGGATGGTATACAATGTTTCTTCAGTCATTCTTTGTCCCGCATTGTTTTCTTTTGTCTTGGTTCCGATGGCACTTGTTACGTACTCACCTGGGACGATCTAATACGAAAAGTTTCTGGCAAATTCTAGCGGTCCACAAAAACTTCTCTTTTAGAAGCGATTAAGAGGTTAGAATAAAGAATTTGCATTCAGTTACCAATTCTTAAGCCTCTACCTTAGTAGAAGCAGTTAAAGCCGTCAGTCATCAATCCATGATCATCTCCAGAAATGGTAGGGAATAGAGAAGCGAGTACTCAACATGGTGACGTGAAATTATCCTCGTCGTGAATTAACACAACGTGCTGCACGCATGCGAGTTTCAGTGGTTCAATATAGATTTGGTAGAAGTCTCGCTGTAAGTCTTCTTATTATCGATTTCCTGGGTTAGGTTTAAAATGACAGTCACGAGATTCACTGGTTAGAATCGAATAAGAATCCACAATGACCGTCTGGGTTTTTACTCGATTTCGCTTGGTAAAGATTTAAAAAAACAAAATTGTGAGAATTTTCATCCGTCTATCTTTCTGTAATTTGTCCATCACTCTGCTGATCGGCAGCTTCACATGACCCCACCGAGTTATTATGTACTTGGCCAGACTAAAACAAGAATGAAGATGGATATTGATTAGAAACACATCTTAAATTTCAACTGTCAATGCGATCTGTGAGATCAAGGGTTAGCACCGACCAACAGAAAACAAAAAAGAAAAACGCGTCAAGTTTGCCAGGGGAGACGGGTGAATTAGCAGAAATTGGTGAAAATTAGTGAATTAGATATGGGAACAGAACGCTTGGCACTAAAGTTTAGTAGGCACAAGTGATTATTCTACAACTACGAAAAGTTGTGCACAAAAAAGAATAGGTTTTGGTTCATGTATCGGGGGCATGATCACAGCAGTTCTGTTTCTTAGGCTGGAGCTTTGAGTGCAGAAAGAACATGAAGAGGAATGTAAATGCCTACAGATAAATTGGAAGATAGGTAGATCGAAACGAGTGGATAGTTAGACACAGACTAGTGGATAGATAGATTGCCTAATTGATCGACTTTGAGCGAATGTATGGTTGAGTGAGTGGGCGAGTGAGACAGTGATTGATTGATTGATTGATTGATTGATCGATTGATTGGGTGATTGAGTGAGGGAGGGAGAGACAGAGGCTTCTGAGGTTTCCAGTGATTCTTTCATTGGACTATTTATTGAATGACTGAGCATGTTAATGAGTTAATAGTAGTGCTTGAATGAGTTATTGATTGAGTGAATTAGTGAAAGAATGGTTGGATGCCTAATTCGGCTCTTGGTGTGATTAAAACCAAATGATTATTTGACTGTTTGATTGAATGATTAATTGATTGAGTGCTTTAATGCGTAAGTGAGTGAGATTGTGTTTAAGTGACTGAGTGAATGACTACCCTAGTAGCTGAAGGTGAATCCAGCATTCTGTTAAACTATTTGACTGATGGGCTACAAAATCACCGATTTGGGGTTTTTTAGTTTATCACAAATTGTTTGCCCCTGAAACTTGTCTTTTTCATGCACGTGAATATATTGGGATGAAATGTGTATGGCAGCAGCCAAAATTAAATTTCACCAGGGATTACAACCGGTTTCACTAAGCTCATTGACTACAGTCCTTTGGTCGATAAACGAAGCAAAACCTGTTGCACGTATCCTCAACCTTTCTTCTGCCGTTTGCTTTTCAACAATTTAAAGTGCATCCTGTCCCCGAATGCCCTTCCTTCAAGTCGACGCCAGAAACTCACCAGCTCCGGTCAACAAATGACCTGAACAGTGATGTGGCTAGAAGTAGCACGGGGGTAGGACGCATAGCCTTAAAAAGAAATAATCCGGATCGTGCAAGGTTTCTGGCACTATATTCACAGTCGTTTGACACACTGTCCTTCATTAACCTTCAGTGCATTTTTTCTTAAACACTTTCAATGTGTTGAAAAACAACAAGTTTTAATAGATTTAAGGGTAAAGTAGTTGAACCAAACAGTCTTCAGTTAGTGCATCTCGAAAAACCATACACAATGTGTTGAACGGGTCGTAACAGAAAAGCAGATTCACTTTCTACAGACAGAACTGGCTCCACTAACTTTCCGGAGCCTGCAAAATGTTTGGGTTTAACTGGAGGTCCAAAAACGGCAGCCGAACGGTTTGAATAACTTTTTAGTGGTATTCAGTCAGCCATTTGTCTGATAGACTGGCTAGTCCGCTTCACATCTCCCGTAGAAACCTTGTCCATTTAGTACATTTATTAATGGGATCGTTCTAAAACAGTGCCTGCTCCATAAATGAGAGTATTTTATACACTGCCAACGTGGGGTGTAGGGTGCGCCTGAAAAAATCTGAAAGTGGTACCAAGAATGACCGTGAGTTGGTAAACTCTTACATTTGACGTCCACGAGGTTACGTTTTTCCCATCAAATGTGATCAACGTCATTTAACTTAATGAATATTTCTTGAACAAATTATGCTATCTAAAAGGTAAATATTCGTTCACTTCATACCGGCCCACAGTGAAAAATTAAGATATCATTCGTGGTCATATCGAGCATAATGCCCAAGACATCAGCTCGCTAGTCAGTAGGGTTTTCCATGCTATTCCATTTGTGAAAACTGCACTTTGGTTGGCGTAAGTCCCGGTAACTGCATAACTTACGGGGAATCCACCGGCAGTCAGAAGTACTTTCCAATCAATCAATCCGTGCTACTGGAAGTTAGAAACCAACTTGCTTCATTAATGCTTGGTTCATTAACGAAAATACAAAACAACCTAAGGACTCAAAATGGCGATTTTTGCTCGCCTTATGTAGACTACTTCAAAAGGCTAACATGAGAGGGGAGGATTACGTGAGACGTAAGCCCCTCGAGCGGGTGTTTGAGCGACGCGCAGCAATCAAAGTAACGCAAACTAAAACAAGGAAGGATCGAAACTCCTATGGTACTATATGGGTCAGATTAATTATGTACGATTACCAAACCTCAACAGTGGTGCTTCCGGACCCTGTTACTCCAACTTCTGACAACAAATCACTTGAACGACAAAGAGCATCAAACAGCAAAGCCGCGCTGGTGGCTATGACAACAGTACAGGTAACGTCAACGATACAATCAAACTGATGCGACAAAACAAAATAACGGGGTTGATCCTAGAGAAATTAGTCAGTAATGAGTGGATGATACCTGGGGGAGATAATATCAATGGTTAGTTCGACTTTTTTCGGAAATGTTTACATGAGGTATTCGAAAGAAAGAAATCCGTTGCCTATTTTAACCGTGTAAATTGCTTTGCGTGAAAAACATACTATTTGCTGCCTTGTACAAGAACACCTGTAAACCGCGGATGGTCTTGGTATGGAAGTAAACACACAGTCTAGGCATGAATTTCAGTTTCGGTTCAGATTTTCTGACCATTTACCTCGTAGTATCCGAATAATAGTGGAACGAGAAAATCATCAGGTTCTTAGGTTAGAAGGACTTTATTGTCGCACTAAGGTCAGGAGGTTGGAGAATTTTACGGACTCAAACTCGATAACTTTGACGAACCTAGTCGGGATACTCCCGCGGTTGAGCATTTTGTTACCCCTGTCAGAGTCTCTGTTAGCCGCGGCCTCCTTCCTGAAAAACAATAAACATTTTTATTTCACTAGTAGAAGAAGTAAGAAAATAAAAAGAACCACCAACTGCCTACGAGAAAGGTTTGCAACGAGACAGTCAGTCTGTGGGAATGTCCAGTACGTGATTCAAACATCAACATACTTTTTGCAAATTTAACGTCTTTTCCGAGGAATGAGCTCTGTGATTCAAATTCTGCTACTAACATCCTAGTTATCAAAACCTTTGTCATACAT
The DNA here is from genome assembly GCA_008360955.1 of Fasciolopsis buskii. Taxonomy (NCBI): domain Eukaryota; kingdom Metazoa; phylum Platyhelminthes; class Trematoda; order Plagiorchiida; family Fasciolidae; genus Fasciolopsis; species Fasciolopsis buskii. The sequence goes on along the minus strand of LUCM01001928.1, from coordinate 237,081 downwards.
GTTCCGAGAGCTGTGCACAAACACTAGTGTTCAAACACCAGGAGTCTCCGCATGCCTTTTGTTATCAGCGATCACGTGTTTCAGGCATATGACAGAACCCCTTCCACAGATGTGAAAATCCGACCGTTGTCGCATATTCAGATGTTACGCCGGTGCCGCAGATGTATCATACCGAAAATGTCAATTGACCGTTCTTTATGTGTGACGATACACCATCCGATTTGCGACCATCGGGTGAAATGCAACTGAGTAATTGACAGAACTTATCTACTTCTTTTAACTCGCCTACTGAAAAAGTACAATCTGGTTATGAGGCAAACCAGTTCCTTAACAGCAATTCGCAATCTAACATTGAAAAATGCATCCCAAATATATTTTTCCTGTCCTTCAAGCTGTCGAGAATAACTTGAATCTTACAGGGTCTTCACTCACCAGCGTATTATTCGTAAATTGTAAGTCACACTGTCTAGTGCCTCAGCAAATATCAGTGCCACTGTTCTCCCATGAGGATACAGCTGTTACCGTAGTCATCCCAACGACAAAGTTGAAAGGAGGGCAGGATTGGGCAAATCCAAAAAACTCCACTTCTCGTGATGAACTCGGATGAAATATCGCCAAAGTAGGGACTCATCTTGGGCTGTTAGCCTGCAGATATTGGGAAAGGGAAGTGACTGTTTCTGGCACATCTTTCAGTGAGAGACATATCCACAGAAATGGCAAATCGACTACACCAGATGCCAGTTTCAGATCAAGCACAACGGAAATTATGGGTCTTCGGAAGGTGTATTTGTGCTCCAAATTCAGTTGCGCTGTGCCAAAGGGGTTTTTTCTTGAGAACTATCATCAGAGCTTTTCTTTTAAACTTCTGATCATTATTGTAATGGGGCATAGTTAACAGAATTGACAAAACCTGGCTTGGTTTAGCCGCTGATGGCAATGTCAGTTTGTGGCAGACCTATTCGCTTTAATGTTATTCATTGAGGCGCTTTTGTCGAGGTCAATGAAGTTGGTCCTAAATTATCAAGTGTTTTCGACTACCACTTTCCGTAAGATTAAAGGTTTAATTGGCTTTACGCAATGGTCTGATTCATTGAGATCATCCGTAGTTCTGGCGCTCTCTAATTCTCAAGATCGTGGTTGCCGAGCCCTGTTTCCCGTAAACTAAGTGAGCCATGGAGACCAAGGGGCATCGTCATTCAACTGCGATGACCGGCGCCAAATATGGTAAAAAAAAACCTGCATCACAGTTTTACGGATCCAGAATGTGAAGGCAAGTAAACCAACTTCTCACGCTAAGGTGTAGTCTCGTCCCGAAAATTCTTCGTCAATACTAGGCGGTCAGTTCACAAAATCTGTGGAGATTTTAGAGAAGTTGTCAAGGGAAACGGAGGAAATCTCTTATGAGTGATCGTTGCTTTATTCGTTTTATATCATACATAAAGCTAGAGACAAAGTCAAACATTATCCCGAGATTCTGACACCTGAGCATCCGAATTAGATCTCAGTTCTCTTCCAGCCTTCCGGCCGGGTCAGCGTCAGATAGACTGTGGTCCCGTTCAGTATTTGTCTTGCTGTAACGAAATATTCCGTCCAAGGTGGCCGTGAATCTTTATTTGTCAGACGGCAGGATTATGATGGCCTTATCCTCGCTCATAACTTTTAGCACTGTGATCCACGGCCGGCAGGAAGTTGAATGGTCTTCTGTGAACCACGGTGTGAACTGTCTTATCTTGGATTTATTGTCCACTGAGGAACCTAATGATTTCAGCACGTGCCCTATTTCGGTAGGGTAATATTTCATTATGACATTTTGCAGGTCTATGTTGAGTCCTTTGCTAGGTAGATGGCTCAATTCAGGTAGGAAGAGGCTGAAGTGACAGATAACTAACCCACTTTTCATCTCTATTTTCTTTTGCTTTCTTCTTACATTAAGAAATCTGTAACCTTTCTCATGACAATCACCAACTCATACTTGAATGCAATTTTCAAGCTTTATAATACTCTCACTATGGACAACTCGATCTCCACCATCAAATCTCACTACTTATTCATGCGATTGCAAATATCCGTAATCAGCTTGCACACCGTACCGCTCTCATTCCGTTCTGACATCATTCACGTATGCCAATGGTTTGGGTATTGGGCTTCGATTTACAGCTGCATTTAGGCTTCGCCTCCTCAAACATTTTTCGTGGTCGGACAACTGCTCCTGGATTGAGGCCTATCGGCCGGCAACCACCTCCCAGCGGCGAAAAACTTCGTGTACTTCATGCTCAAAGTTGGTCTCAGTCCCATTTGAGTACTGGTCTTGGCATCCACGAAAAACAGAATAGAAGCGAACAAGCGGATCTATGATCAATAATAATTACATGCAATCTTTGGTAGAACAGATCGCCTCTGGTACTTCGTTACATCGGACTTGGTCCTTCGGTTCGTTTGAGGTGAGCCTAGCGTTCAGAAGCTGACCGTCTGTACAATTTTCAGCCTTTTACAGAAACAACGTCAATGTTTTTCGGAATCACGTAATGCGACTCCGAACTGCCATACGACAGAAATTTCGTCCACAAAGGTCTGGAAATTGATTAACCTTACGTGAGCATGACTGCGAGCACCTCAAGGGAAACTGAATTCGCCTGAGTCACTCCACTAATCGCAACCCGATGTTCTCTTGCTAGCTTTTATGAAACACAGGTGTATGATTTCAACCAACTCCGAATATTTTAACCAAGATTTCGAATAATTTTGGCAATTCAAAAATGGCGAGGGATATTGATTGCCAGCCTCGGTCTTCGTTTGTTAACCTTAGGAAAGATACAATCAAAATAATGCGATGGTGAAATGATCAACAAATCCGTACTTCCTGGGCAAAATCGATACCAATTTGCATTTTGCAGGTTCTAGAATTTCTTCGATCACAGTCCAAAAAGCCATTTTTTATGGCAATTTCATACCTTTTAAGTATTCATTTTTACGGTTTCTCCTCTCTCATCGAACTTTTCATGACATGTGAGAACAACTGGGCTCTGAAATGAAAACTGCCTTTGCAAGGAATGATGTTTGAGTCAGTTGTCTAACCAGGAAAAACCAACGACTTTGAATTTTCTCAGTATTTGGTCGGAATAACTGACATAGCTGTGTACATTACTCATCATCACAAAACAGGATTCCTGTTTTACAGCCGGTCGCCAAAGGCGTGCTCATGAATTGTCGAGAAGCATGTACTCATCGTAAGTAGACCGGCCTCAAACATTTAATCGTGAAAATGTGTAACTGGGGCACGCCAGCCACCGCATGCCACCAAGCAGTCTAGTCCAATATCAAGATCACAGTTGATAATTGAACATCTAATTCAATCTAGGCTAGAATCAAATGCAGAAGATCACCTGCTACCGTACAAGGTTAAACAGCTGAGCGCCTCAGTGCTAATGTCCACATGGTGCAGGTCAGCCTCCACCGGCCGGTCACAGATAGAACAAAATCCCGATCGATAGGTAGTCCAACGCAATTTCTGTTGCACCACAATTTGGCTAATCTCCATCTCCACCCCTAGTAGAGCTTGTGCATCTCCAAACCGAATGATTCGTGACCTACAACCAACTGGTCGGGTCAAAAATAACTCCTAGGAAATGGTTGATTGCTAAGATATTTCACAACATTCAGTTTCGTGACCTCGCTTCAGACGTCTTATACGAATTTTGCTTTTTATTCCAACTGCTAACAGTCAAAAAGCATTGTTGTGAAGAAAAACACAATACCTAAGACCTGGTAATACCAACAACGCCAATATAAACAGAAAAATGAGCGTCACAATCATTAGTTGCTTTCAACGCATTCACTAGAAGCGTCGAGTCAAATACATTAGTTAATTTCAGTAGTGAGACCAGACTTTTCATCTTTCTATTCCACATCACCACTACAGCATCACTGGGTCGCTCGATTCAATCATGTTTCCAACATGTACCCAACATGCGCCAAGATAAGCGGCTGGAGATTGCTTAATTCGGTAGTGAAATCAAAAAGCGATTTTGATTCATACGAGAAGGCTAGCCGGATTCTTCAACCACAGAACAGAACCTGTGACTTCCGTATCTAGCTTGGCTTAAGGGATTAGAAACTGGTTCTTGTGAATTTCAAAGTGATCCATTCTACGCAAGTGTAGCATTAGCAAGAACAACACAACACCCTTTCGAACTATGCAAATCCATGGACTGTATTAAAGAAGTCCGACGGAATGACTGAAGCCTAGCTCCGGCTACTGGTAATCGTATGTAAGTACTGGTTTCAAGGTGATTCGGTTGCATTTGATTGGAGGTTGGGGGTGTAGTTCGTGCCTAGAATAGTCTCCATAGTATTGTTTATGCATATCCAAGTAGGAATGGTTTCGTGGGAGGAATCTAGCCCCTACCGCTAGACTAGGTCGTACAGGACAAAGACACACGCAAATAAAATCTCACCAATGGAGTGGAACAACCACGCGTTGAGCTGTTGGAATAAATTCTGTTCTTAATTGACACTATTTGTACAGCTTTTAGCTTATCCTAATCTGTTCTCAATTATCAAATAATACTATTAGAATATATGTATTTACATATTCACGCTATCCGGCGGTGCTCAATGCATCCCGCATATCGCGCAAATCCGACTTCATCCTCCCCTGTCGTGCGCTCATGCTCATGCACGCACTAACGCGAACGCGCAAGTAAACACACAAACATACAGGCACACATACACGTAACAGACAATATAAAAAGTGACAGTCATTTGGATAAATATATGAGACGAAACAGTTTGTTTACGGATCTCAATCATAATCGAGTAATTTCCGGTGTGACCTTAACAGGTAACACACCTCCTGCCGCGTGGAGGGCACACCGCCCGCAAACCGGAACGCTTTTTCTGTCATTCGGTTAACCAAGACAATAGAATTCCAAATGGATGTCCTTTAGTGCGATTCACACTTTGTCTAGGTTTCGATCTTTTTTACCCTTAGTTCCAAACATATTCAGTCCTGTTGTGACCGGCACATAACCAGTAAGAAGTTTAACCCAGTATTCGGGCCATCAGTGACCCGAGTTGAGCAATTGCACGCCGTTAGTCAACGAGTCTCCGAAGGAAAGTAGTCAGTTGCTTATTGCAACAAACGGAATATCGTAATACAAACGCAATTACAACAAATCCGGAAGGCAAACCTTGGATGAGATATCTCTTTTAGTTAACATGAAATCTGGCAGTTAGGTTTGCCGATAGATTTTTAAAGGGCTTTTGCTGACCTCAGTTGCCTTGAATGTTCGGATCTATCGGCTAGATCGTTAGTCGACTACAGAGCTGAAAGATTTCTTGAGTAACAGAAACTCGGATAGCTTCATAAACACAACTGTCCAGCGACAAGACACGAACCGGTGCGGTTAGTTGCAACCATCTGAGAAGTCGCCGAACAGCAAGCGGTTGACGAGATGCGCGTGTTTTCCGAGTAATCCTAAAGAACACATTGAGAAACACCGTACTGCGACAAGCAAGCTCGCTTTCATTTATTCGTAATCATGCCAATACACAACATTAAATATAAGTACTAGAAATGAAGGCGAGGATAGGTTACAGTCAAAATTTGTCCATTTTTACTGTGTGTGTGTGTGCGCGCGTGTGTGCGTGTGTGTGTGTATGAGTGCGTAACGGGTGCAGATCGAAATTATGGGGTGGGGGATGAGATTGGTACACGTGCCCCGGGTCTGCAAGGGATTCGATGGACTTTCCGGAGTGCGGAGAGGGACACGGAGACTTCGGTGTTTGCACGAACTGCTTTGGGTTACATAACGGGGGGTCGTGGAATTTGTGAATCTCCGCCCCGTGGGTAGAAGTTATAGGATTGTGAAGTACCGTAGGCTCCACAACCATGATATGCATTCACTTAATCCTCGATTATACGTGCGGAATCGTTGGCTAACAATTAGACAAGAAGAGTATTTCTCCGAATTCTTATGGGCCTTCAGAAATGCTCGAGAAATTTGTCGTTATACTCGTACAAATTTCAATGGCTTCTTTAAGATCTGTGATGTGAACAATTTGCCAACCAGGTCTCTACACCGGGGTGTAAGTTATGATGCAGTCAGAGTGTGACAAGTTGTAGAGGGCAGAGTATTTTGCGTGTTGAAGAAGGACGATGTAGTTAGGTGCATGTTTCATGTTCCCCACTCGGCGTCCCACTTGTGGAGGAATAGACCGACGTAATGCTGGCAGACGCCACATACCAGATCAGTTCTGGTGGTTACATTCTATGGCACGCAATGCTGATAGGTGAAAGTGAGTTTGGCGAATCAATTTTACGGACTGTAACCAAATAAAAGGACGGTAAATTATGTACTTGTCATCGATAAACTGCTGGAATTGTTAGCCGTAATTGCTAATGTCCATTCCCTTGATTTTAATATGATACAGCACAAAGCGTTCAAGGGAACATATGCTGTCGCAAGAGTCATATTTTGTCGATTTCAGGTCTTGAAAGATATGAAATACCAGTGTTCACAGTTATTTAGTCTTGGAAAAAACGATAAACAACGAGATGCATTCTCTGGTGTTTGGGTCCACCAAAGTCCCTTTCGATAGGTTCGTTTATTTATTGCGTACTTAGATTCCTTACGACGACATGTGGGCTGCACACAAACTTAAAGGAGTACATTCCTACGAAACCTTCACGACAAACGGTATGGAGATTGAAATTATGTGGGCTAAGCAGGGTTCGTTCGCAAAATCCTCCTGAGTCGTCATCTTTGAGCATATAACAAAGAGAACTGAAAAGTTGGATGGAGCCAGACGTCATGGGTTGACACACTTTCTGGTTTCCTCATTTAAGGCCACCGCTAGGTTTAAAGGTTACAACGACTATCTTTGTAGACAAAGCTTTTTAACAAGTACAGCTTTGGAAAAACATTTAGGGGTGCGTACGGTGCAGTCGACTCAGAAAGATTTGTCTGTGGTATGTGCAGCGAGTCCGTGAGTGCTTGTTATTACACCTTCCACTATCAATGGCCGCTGGCAAGTGGCCACATACTAGTAGTTGCCCGAATCGTCAGTTATGATTGTAGGAAGCTACCTGGGGGTCGTTGGAAATTAGTCATGGACGTATGCATAAATATCGATCAATATTTCCCGGATGAAGTAAAAGCACTGGAGGATACCCTGTCCTAAGTCTAAGTAACCGATTATGCATGGGGAAGAATATTAACAACATTTTAACAAACTTTGGGAAAAGAAGTGTTTTACTTTTTTCTGAGCAACCGACGAACTTTTTACTTTTGGGTAAGTTCTTCTCTGAATGTGAGAAAATGAAAATGCCATGCGACATGAAAAACAATGAATCAGTGTTTAGATTGCCTAGTCACACTTTAAAACTGGCCTATCGCCCGTTCCATTACATTGCTTCGTAACGATTGTCCCGAACATCGATGTTCGCAGGATAATTGTGATTGGCGAACGATTTGCATATATCATTTTTGTTGATTGATTGGGGGGGGATTATACCATAGCACCTAGAGGACTCTGCTTCACTGAAGCTCCTGAGACGTCGACGTAGGAAAATAGGGAAGTTGATAGATAACTTATGCGAGGATTACATAACTTAGGCAATGAACGTATCGCGGTTTAGTTTGGTTTTCTCTCCACATCTAGTTTCCCTTAGCATAAATATGTAATGACATAAACAGCCTGCTTCGGCTTACGACGACATTAATATGTACTACGCGGCACCACAACAAAGGGGAAGCCAACCCTGTAACTTTATATGTATATATCATCAAATGCAATGTTATCCACCAAGCCATTGCTCCGGGATCTTGGTTTTCGTACTTGTAGATATCAGTTAAACTGACTTGCCGATATGTCCTCTGCGGACCGCTAGCGTTCTCTGCCGCCTGTAGTTGATGTTAAAGGTGAATTTATGGTAAACTATATAATGGATTCAAAGGCACGAGCTTGGCAAACCACTCTTCGTCACTGGGATCGCTACAAAGTCGGTGGCATTTGCGCAATAGGCCTACGAAAACGGAAAGCAGAACCTTAATGCAACCCAAGCCTTCATGGTTCATGGGAATAGTGGTCTCGGGCTACTGAAGTTCAGACACTTCTTACAAGTCCTCATGCAAACGCAGGCCTCACAGTACATCTTCATGTGCATGTCAACATACGAAATTCACCAAATGGTGCACTGCACTGGAAATCGACAAAGAAAGGGTTCCTGTCATTTCTGAGGATTTTCACTTGCTGATAAATGGATCTCCAACCACTGTGGGAAGAGGGGACTTCATACAGCCACCATAGATAGCACTCATTTCTAAACGCGGCTTAAGGATTCCCACATCTCTCATACGTCTATCACTACACTCAAATTGCTTTTCATGGTGAAACAGGCTGCCGTAAAACCACACCAGATCACTGTTGATGTTTTTTTTAATTTTTACTGGAATATAACATTTTAACTGTACATGATATCCCTCTGTGCCGCTCACTGGATTCGCTGTTATCTGAAGAATGAATGGTAGGTAGCATTTGTTCATATCCCGGAATGAAAAATAAGTAGGTGGTTCGTTAGTCCATTCAACTGCACATGGCGAGTTATTTCTTCTTTAACAAATAGGTATCTGCGAAAAATAATAAAATGACCACTTGTAGTATTTGGACTTGTAATTAGCATACGAAGTTCGGTCGGTTACGGTAACGAGCAGATGCGAGTTACCCGTGAGTGTTGAATTTGCTCCGACCCAAGTCAATAAAAAGGTCACAACAGAACGGAAACAGGTTCGAATTATATTTCCAACTCATGGATTTATAAATAATGTTGGAAATATTCCAACTTGTAAAATATGTTCTCTCCAATGATATTCACAGACTGTTCAGATTTCACGATCGCTTCTCCTCGCGGTTCCCAGTGGTTGCTTGTCTACGCAGGCCAGCGTAAAGCTGTGTCGGAGTGCATCACGTGACTTCTATGTAAACTCACCATACTCCTTTATGAACGCTTATTTATTAATGTCCAGAAAAGCTAGAAATATTCACTCCTCTAACAAATGGCGAATTTACACGTACAAGTGCAAGGTAAATGACATTCTGAAATCCTACATAATGATAGGGTCTATTTCTGGAGGAAGACAGAGTCTAAGAAATAATCACATCTGAAATTCATGCTTACCTGTGACTAGGGCACTAACAATCGACCCGACCAAGGAGGCCTTCCCATGAGATCCGAGCATACTGAACTGCCCTAAGCAAGTGGTTGCCATTAGCTGTGGCAGAATATCACACATGCACTCACCATATGTCAGAACGCACACAGTTTGCCTGCTAAATTATTTAGTCGTCAACGTTCAAATTACCAGTTGCTCACAATAAACGATATTATGCAATTTCTTTTTAATCTTTTGGGGGCTCCTAGGCTATCAATAGGATTCCCCACTGAATTTAGTTGGCTTGATTCGTACCCAGCAAAGGCTGCGTAAACGTGCGAGGGTCACTTTTTAACTCATTTTTTAAATACTGGAGAACTACGACATTATCGGAAAATGGCGACATGACAATTGGAATGTTTATTCGGGCGCTAGAGTTTCTTCCCCTATTCCAATACTGATGGCTCATTGGTTATCGCCAGGACATGATTCCTTGTGCTGTGCTCATATTCGGCTTCTTCTTCCTGTTTGATTTTGTTAGAAAACAGGACGATGATTCAGTGCCTAATTAGTACACGCAAACTACCGAACAAATACGAGTACTATGGCAAATTAAGTTTAAAATGCTACAGTAGTGCCCATCGAACCTACTGTGTAAATTGTTAGTAATTTTCCATTGACTGATAGTTCTAGCGTGTCCCGTTCTCCAGAAGCAAACAAGCCTATAGCCAGGGCCGCTGGCACAGACGCAGAATGCATTTTTCCTGTTCCAAAATAGTCGCGGAAGACTAGGTCAGGCCGTCGTGCACAAATTTTAAGTTTCTCCAGAAGACCGCATGGGTACATTAAGAAACTACCGTTCGCTGACTGGTAACGACTTCAGATACCAAGAATAATTCGCAATACTCGAAGCATTATCAAAGTTAATGCACGGGAAGCCGAGCATGAACGGAAATACATGCATCGAGCAGGAAAGGGATGGATTCTTTCTAAGAACGAACACTCGGGTATTAAAAGCACTCCAGGTGGTTTTACGGTACGGGTGGGCATGTGAAGTAATTTGTTACTTCGTTTTTTCAATAAATGGATTGTCGCGCGCGAAGCGGTTCAAATATTCAAACCGCTTGATAACTCATTGCGGTCACATGATTGAATCCAAGACCTATCACAATTTCGACCAATGACACCAAGCATTTTCGTCCATTTATTCAGTGAAACTTGGTCGGTGTGAATCGACACTGGTCATTATCTTGGCGAAAGATAGTCGATCTGTGACCTGGTACTGACTAATCAGCAAACTTCTATTCTATTGTCTTCAGCCAGAAACTGAGTTTAGCGCAGTGCAACTGTACTATTTTGTAACACTGAAACATTCAAATCTTGCCGGAAATAATCTCTGATTAGTCTTTTCCCCGGACAACCCATGTGGTGAAAAATTGAAACATTATCACAGATACGGAAGCGAAAGTGTGTTGTACTTATGAACATACACATGACTAGTGCTGACTGCATCAGCCTGGTGATAGTGTATCCAGGAGTAGCTAACTTAACTGATCAGTTCTCATCCAAGTACCCGATTGCTGGTAAATACCATTCGTTATTGTTCGCTAGCATTGAGCCAACACTTGACGGATACGTGGATCGATTCTTCAACCCTGGGTACCACCTTCACTGTCCTGTATCAAGGAGAGAATTGTGATTCGCTAAGGTACTTTGTCATTAGAATGACCCAACGTACGACTACGAAGATCGTCCGGCCACACAGGGATGATGAACCAAGAGTTTCAAATAGATCAGACAAATCCCAGTCCATTATCACACAAGGGGAATAACAACACTTCAACTTGTAGACGGGTCTGCCAGAAGTGACTCCCCATGCTCAAAATTCTCATCTCCACGCTAATTTGTCACAGAAACCATCAAATTGATGATTCAGCTCTGGTCACAAAAAATGAGCAAAATGCTGAATATCTTACAGCAGTCTATCCCTTCAATCCTGTTTTCAGACGTCCACAGTTGTTTCATTCATGCCTAACGGAAGAATTAATTTAACAGCTTAGTATTTTGTCCACATTCTGGGGAACAAAAGATTCTTTCTTCAGCGAAGCCCTACTTTTTGAATATTAAGCTTTTCGTGTCGGGCAGTGAAAAGTCATTTTCTATCGTACATAACCTGTCTCTTCCCATTGCTCGGTAAACACAGAATCATTTAGGTGTCAGTTTAAACTATCATGGCTGCCATTCGGGGAGAAATGACATTCTTTGGGCACATGACTCGATCCTTGGCGCAAATGGAGGTAAATATCCCTGATGACATTGAATGATAATGAGAAAAGATGTTGCCTCTCATTGTTTTTCTACTCGGGATCACATCTAATGGACGCCTGGGTACACATCTCCTGTTCTGGTCTCTATAAGGACTAACAAACTGGGGAGAAAAGTTAATCTATATCGGCAATTTGGCCTGGGGCCCAAAGCCATAGAGACAATGGCACCAAAGTACGAGCATCGAACAATATCGATTCTACAGTCAAATCTTTGCGGCAAAGAATCAGAACACATTGATATTTTTCCACCTAGCTGCCGTTGTCTGTTAGGATAATTCAATTGATTAAACTAATGAGTTACTTAGTAAATCTATCCTTAGTCATTAATTAAGAACCCCGAGGCTTGGACGACAAAGTTGTGGTATCAGAAGACAGCTTGTCGTAGATGATTTATTGACGCTTCAGTTCCCTCGAGTAACCGTACTTATTCTAACAAAATGTCTCAGAGAAGGCAAATCAGTGTAACGGCAACGTCGACAAATTGTGATTCTAATCAAATTTTGTAATTCAGGCGATGAACGCGAAGAATGGTGATTGCTAGATTCTAAATTCCTTACATATGTCTACTAGGATTCTTTGAACAGAGGAGCAAGTCTTAATAGGAATGATCTGCTTTCAAATTACATGCAAAGTGTTTGACAATTCGACTATTCGTGTAGCCCATACGTGTTAAGAAACCAATGATGATAGAATATGGTACTGGTGAAAAGAAGCTTTATCAGGATACAATCCAACGTGTAGAACCAGCTGCCTTTCAGTCATCCATACTCATGCCCATATAGAACAGTATGCATGATTCACGAGTACAGAGAATTACTGATACACGTTTACTGTGGTTCACCTCAATGTCAGTCTGCTTGTGTCTGCGTCTATGCGTGTAGCCGTGTGCGTAAAAGTGGACTCATATATTAAGTGTTCTGCAAGTTTGACAAATGCTGCAGAATATAAACTGGGTCAGTGGAATTTAGCCGTCTGAACAAAGTGATTGTCTGCGCACAAAGGACGGCTGTACGGCGGTTACACACGACTTCGTCAGCATCCAGCTAGCTGTTCCAGATGTTGCTGACCAAAAGCAACGCATTAGTCACATCAGTTGGGTGATTGAACTCGACCAGATATAAACAAGAAGTGATTGCTGCTATTCCAATTAGTCCCGTGCCCAACCATGCCAAGTTTTGTTCCCGGCCCTGATCCGATTAGCACCTGGAGGTGCGGCCCATGCGCTTAGCCCCATAGGCCGAGACGAAACAATGCCCGTAGAATGAGACTGACACTTTGTCAATTTGTTGAACATATTATCCGTTTGGGTGTGAACAGAATATTTAGCTCCGGGTCGCAGAATGTTCTACTTTATCCCACCTGATAACCACTGCCGTACAATATCCGCTTCCTCTGAACAGCAGCAGAATGCACACAGGCTTCTTTGCAGCTCCTATTTCCCTTTGTTTCCAATCTTCTCCACAAATTCAAAATCTCATCTGTGAACCGTTCCGGGGGAGAAAAGGCTCATCTTCAATTGTGTCGCCTGTGCAACTTTTCCTCGCCCTTCTGACCAAGCAACTTATTTTGGGCTGCTCTTCGTTTTGGGAACAGAAAGCTTTGAAACTGAATGTGTTGTCCATTCCATTTTTTGCTTTCCCCTTTTGCAATCTCCGAAACCAGCCATCAGATTGACGGTTTTGTACATGCCTGTTAGTACGATGGACGGTTGTCCGGGGGTGAAATGGACATTTTAACGGATGATGCCAAAGTCGTCTGATAACAGACCCCTGTTAATATTATTGTCGAGTACACATAGATTACTGACACGATGAATGTATCAGATAAAATTTCCGATTATAGTCTCCATTTGATTATTATAAGTTCCTTCATGAGGACATCAACGAACAGTGGTCCCAAAGGTGATCGCTTTAGCATTCACTTACGTCAACGGTATATTTCCCGACACAATAGTAATTGAGTATGGTAAGCACGTAAAAATCGTACTTGTTTCCGTTCATCCGAAGGAATGTCCAAGTCTAAGTTTTTCTCCTGACTAATCAGTGATTTGGCAGAGTGGTTCTTGAACTTGCGAACAAAGAAGTCATGTTAAATTACAGCATCACTTTTTCGCAAATCTAAGCTGCTTGCGGTTTTCGTGAGATGAAATTTGTCGCTCAGATTAGGCATGGAGACGGTAAAGCTTAGTGACTCCAATGTGTCGACTAACCCATTCGGTGCTATGTGAAATGAAGGTGTACACGTGTCCGTGTGTACTTTGGTAGTTTATGCCACCTGCAAAATTTTCTCCTTGGTGAGTGAACCACCATTTCTTTCTAGACTTTCGGAAACCATTTATGATGTTATTTCTATAAATAGGAGCAATCGAAGATGAGCTTGTTCGTCATTTTGCGTTGCTTCTTGGCCTGTTCTGTGGGACGTTCTAAGCCTTACTGAGATGTATAGTGCCTGTGGTCTTTTAAAAATAACAGACTGATTAGTTGCAAAATTTTTCAAATCGGTAACTGGGACACTCGGAGCGATATGCCACGACGGGAATCTAAAATAACTAACGCGATATCCGAAAAAAGTAAGCCCGTTCATGACAACGTGAATAGCATGACAATCACGTGCACATACTTGTTCTGCAGCGAGAAGGGACAGCCCTCAATAACTAAACTGGTTGCTTTACTTTTACCTGGATAGCAAATGGGCTGGAAATTCATCCGATATCCGAAATTCCCACCTTTAATAAACCCGAACCGTGAGGTCTTACACACGTACAACGGGGAGCAAGATGTGATCTAGTTCGAATAAAGTAAAGCTTGCATCAGAAGGCATACGATGTGCATATACACGGGCAATCGGTTGACAATGTCACAAGCATCCCACTCACTTCTATCACGGTCCTTTACGAGTCGCCACCAACCATCCATGAACCACATTATCCGTTCGCCAAATTAACAAGCTTAGTCGCTTCATCTATTGCACGGAAACAATAAGTGGCTTTCGATGTTGCATGATTAATGCGCACTCCATAAGTAAACTTGAAATTTTTCCATTTTTTCCCTTCAATGACATAAAAGCAAAGCAAAAATTGGCAACACTCTGCCACAGGATTAGAAGAAAAAACGTTATGGGAATTTCAATGGTAATATTATTTTTAATCGTCTTCTCACTTTGACGTGATGAATTTTCTGCTTCCAAACAGTATGGTTAGCTAATTTTTTGCTTAGTATTTTGTGAACTATGGGTTCGTTTATTTTAAATCAATAAATGCATCTTGAAATAAAAGTTTATTTTTTCCGACTACTTGCAACCTTAGTCTATTTCTTTACACCTTGGTAAACTTTTCTTTTGAAGGCTTGTTGCTTCGTTGTCATGAGGACAAAATATACAATTGACTTGGGCGCCACAGTCAATCTTTCCATCAAGACTTAATATCAAGCTCTGGTTACCGTAGACTTTCTCGATTACATGAAAATTCTTTTAACTTACATTTGGATTCTTGATCTTGAGGAGAAAATTCGGTGTTAGAACGACTTCTATCGATCCACCGAGCTAGTTGTTATTGATCAATATGCGGTGGATTGAGGCTGTCCAGTCTAATTTATAAATGCTCTTATTTCGTTCGGTTTTTATTTTATTCATCTTGGCGATCAACACCACTCGATTTCGACCAGATAAAGTGAACAATACATATACTAAAATTACGAGAATTCTCTGAGTAGATTCAAAACATTTCCTGAAGCATTGATTGTTCAAAAACGTTAGCGAATGACATTTCAAAGTACATCATAATGGCAAGTGCCACACTTGAGCGAGAAGGGTTCTGATCATGAGCAGTGTGGCTTGTGGATGAGAGAACAAAATTTCCTCGAATAAGCACGCAATCGATTTTACAACTATTGTCGCCCATCAGATGCATGTGTACGGTATTTTCCTGTTCAGCCATCTCTATACTTGTACACTCCGACACTGGTTTTCATACCAGAATCTCGTACGAAATCAGCTTTGAAACAAAAAAAGAAAAACAAATCCTACAACCATATGTCATGTTTCTGATGTCCGTTCTCGATCGGCCGACAAAATGCGGCCACAAATCACCGTTGTGTTTCCTAAACACTAAACTTATCATTCGTGCACATTCCTGGTGAGAAAACCAATACCGGAATGCGCAATTGTTGGAATGATTGGATAGGAAAATATGACCAACGGTTTCGCACTTCGGGGGGAATTTTGTGCTCTCATCCCCGAGTGATACTACTTGCAATAGAAATATTCCGCTGCGTCTTAGGTACTCAGAGAAGATCATCTCAGTTTGAACGGCACTTGACGATAAGCCTTAAGAATGCCCATGAAACCTGGTGAGTTAAGGTAGCCGATGGAACGGAATTAACGGCCGCCTCAGGTAACAGTCAAACACTGTTTGGGCTTATACGCGACACCGGCGAGCGGCGAACTTTGGTTAGTGAAGTAGTGTGCGATAGGAATGGAGGGCTCATCCATGGTAGACAGCAAAGGCTGAACAGTCAGACTGAGCACTTCAAGGATCAATTTTGCTGGCCACAG
>LUCM01001928.1:113201-220275 GCA_008360955.1 Fasciolopsis buskii | reverse complement strand
TTCCCACACAACATTCGAATGCCTTTCCATAGGAATCGATTATATTTACCTTTCAAGAGATGGCTGGCGAATGTCGTATTCATGCATTTGATTTAAGGTTTTATTAGGTCGAAAATTTACCGAATGCTCGAAGTATTACAGGATTTGTATAATAGCTCCTTGAGTCTTCTTAGAGATTTCAGGTTCTGGATGGAGATACGGCCATTTAAGACGAATAGGGTTTCTGAGGGGCAGCAAATATCAAAGATTGCATTGGCCTTCTCTGTGAAGTTTTACATTGCCACTGAGCAGGGGTTCAAGAGGGAAACAGGCAGATGCGAGTGAAAGGGATTTTTGAAGAAGAATAAAGTTGTTGTGTGAAAAGCTACGGAGGCGAACTCGGATTTGATTTGTTCGCTTGAAGGAATGGAAGGCTAACCCTGAGTGTTTCTTGGGCCTTAACAGAATCAAACAATGGCCGCTACTTGAAATTGCAGCATGCAGTTTCAGGGGAAATAAATCGAAGTGGTTGGTAATAAGTCTGTCTAAAATGGAACCGCCTCAGGTGGGAGAGACGCAGAGATCAGTCAATGGAAAGGTAAATGCATGATTGAAATTACCTATAATAATATGCAGATTATCCTCAAGAAGAGGAAAGAGTACTATTAGAGTCGAAAAAAGATGCGATATTTTGTCGTGAGCTAAAGGGGGGAATGTATGAATTGGTTGTGATAGTACTGGCATGGCGAGAAAACCTAGGATGACACTGTGTCACGAGACAGTCAATTCCGTTGAGCGAGAAAGTATAAACAGCTTCGGACTTGCCAGACCAGGAGTTTATGGATGTTGCCACACCGCCTCCTGTCTTCTTGTCCGAAACTCTGTCTTGCCGACGGAGTCTGAATCTGTCTATCGACACCAATGAATCAGCGATGTCCGGGTTCAGCCACGATTCTTGTATGCAGATGATACACGTGTGAACACGGATCCGTGATTGAAGTGTGAGGGACGGATCCGACATTTTCGTAAACAGAGAGCGGGTTTTGGTACTCAACAATGCCGGAATGGATATATTGGCTGGTAGAATGCATTTAAGAGCTGCAATGCGTGATCCCAGTCCATGTTGAAAAAACAGTACGGTTTTTGAGCGATTGTAGCGGCGAACAGAGAACATAATCGAACTAAATATTCGACAACAAAGTAACGAAACAGGGTATCACGGAATTGCAGCGCAACCCGTCAAATGGCGTGCATTATTCCTACCCAAAATCATTTGAGGCGACACAGTGCTTTGTTGTCACGTTTATTTTTGTCCAAATCCCCTCGTAGGTGGTCTTGTCTACTCCCATTGATTCAAATGGGATTCCAGTACGAAAACTTTATTTTTTGGCTCAAAATTGGACTAAGAGTAAACGATATTTCACCTTAGCTTTCTTGGTCTCCTCAGTAGACATGTTGTACTGATTTCTCCTTCCGCGTCAGACGGTATGAGCTGGACAAATTTAATCTCTTTGTGAGGTCACGTATTAGCAACCTGATATATATTTGCTACTCCAAGTTAGACAGTCAGAATTAGGCTCCTTGCATCTGCTATTCATTGAACGTGAACACTTTTGATCATCTAGCCTCGATTGTTACACTCTCAACACATTGATACTCGTGTTAGATCTTTTGAGGAACAAATACACACAAGCACAAAATTGGAACGGATGCTCACATGATACTTTCCAACGGGGCTTTTGCAAAAAAAGAGAATTACTACTACTGTTCATTGTGGTTAGTGAGCATGACATTCACAGAGGCCGTGTGGTTAAAAGAGCAGGAAATGGGTGCGAAAGCGTTAAAATGAAACTCTGTCAGATTACATAGTTCCCACCGCTGTGTGTGCTATTGCTTGTGCGTGCATAAATCGGAGCGTAAAATACGACTAACAGTCAGGCCGTTTAAGAAGAGTTTGATCTGATGGCACTCTTTCCGGAAGCAAATATGCGAAATTACACACGTACACACTCACACACACATGCGAACAAACAATCAAAGTGTCTAGGTGACAGCGCGAAACAGGAGCAATCATGCAACCAAAAACGAAACTCAATTACAAATGAAATACTACGTGGCTATTTTTGCAAATTGTATGATGCACTTGTTATACGATTACGCACATGCATAAACACAAAGTTAGCCGAAAAAGTCACACAGAGACAATGAATGAATAAATATACTAAGGTTGTCTTGTGCGCAAACATCGTCATCAATGTCGTGCCCGTATCCGCATCGATCGACATCGTGCCTGTTAGACAACAAACAATTGCCACCGACAAATGTCTACAACTGGGACGTTGCAGACTAGCTGCAATGACAGGATTTGGGCAGACCGAAGCGGAAATTGAGACAAGGTTTCACAGGGCTCATTGCTCGGCAAATCTTTGTCTGTTGCACATTGTTGTTGTCATTTATTTCAACCGGGTCGCGAGGTGGTGCAAAACGAGGAAGAGAGAGCGACATCAGCTGGAATCTTTATGTCTTTCTTGAGTGGACTGTCAGCACTAAACTCAGGACTAGCTATTTTCTAATGCCTCAAAGGTCTTATCGTTCCGTCGATTGAAAATTGAAAAGCTTAAAAAATGCAACATGGTAGGTGATTTCGGTTCAACGTGATTGTTGCTGCTATTATTTTGAAGTGTTGATCAGTTTCGCTAATTAATTTGCATATGAATGTTTAAATGAATACACCACAGAATGATGGCATAAGTTTAGATTTTTAGAATCTTTCATCTTGAGGCTGATTGTAATACGGATGTAAGTAGCTATAAAAATGGTGAAGATTTATTGTTCTTCGGTATTTTCTTCTTCATGTCCAGTTGTCCATTGAAAAATGGTTCATCACAGATGTCAGCTGGTGTCTGAACAACTGTCCGGAACCTTTTCGTAATTAACAAATCATGCCATTGTGACACCCTACTCAGTTCGAGAGATGAGTGCAAATCGTGGTCGCTTAAACTGTGCACGGACACATTCACAAGACTTCAAATGATGCTGATTCCTCTGATTTCAAGGAATTTTAGATTGGAATGCAGAGGCGACCGCTGCAAACATTGCGGCTATCGAGCATGGTTTGATCCTGGTCTCTTCGCTGGAAAGCAGTGGACGTTCCAGCTTTCGAAATATGTGAACTGCCAATCACTCGACAGAATAGAAGAAAAGCCGTCCACCACGTTATCGGGCGGAAAGCTTATCGAAGTTAGACAGAACGGTCTGCTTCTTTGAAGAAGCGGACATCGTTTCCTCCGTTTCCTAATTATTCTTGTGTTCAGCCCACTGATTGTGCACCCCGTTTTGTAGGTTTTCTTCTAGTTCACTGCTCAAAAAAATCAGTATGTATTAGAGTGAAGGAAAGTCAAATAACACTCTTCTGAATCCGAACGTGGGTGAATTTCACAGATCAAAAACAAAAGGTACTATAAAAAATAAGGACGAAATACTAGATGTATTGCGATGTATTAGGATAAAATAAACGGTGTAATAAAACCACAATTAAGCAGAATGACAGCCAGTTCACAATTTGTACACAAGCGAACATGGTAGGATAGAAAGCTGTTCTTTCATGTGCAGATAATACGATGTAGAAGCTTGAATGTAGAACCAGTTGTTGATTCCCCGGGGTGTAAGGTTGGCCCGATGGTCTGATGCCTGCGCTTGAAAACTGTTCTCCGAAGGACACCCACACAGCATGACAGCATAAAAAATCCTTGGAAAATGCTACTTAAAACGTGTGTTAGTAGTACTGGATAGCAGACTGGTTAGGAAAGTTTACACAGACATGGATATTCTTCGGACACTCAAATTCGTACTTATAATGCCTACGCTGATTCCACTGCAAGGAACAGAATGACCTGAACTAGGAATTATTCTTACAGAAATACAGAAACTGGGTAGAACTGCGAATCAGCCACTTATGACGTTTGAACCACTGGGGCTGCTGTCATTGCCGTCGAAGATCTGAAGAAGACCACGTATATCGAGCGAGCCACAAACGACTGAGTAGCCTCGGCAAAACAAGTCAGAATCTGCAGGAGCCACCAAAAACAACAGCGTCAACGGGGCAGCTGAGCGAACAATGTAGCCTGCAACATCGGTTGTGAACAACGAATGTCTGTGAGCAAACGGAACGGAATCTGGGATTCAATTTTATTTAATGTTCCGTTAAAAAATACTTTGTAGAACGGCTTAAATAGGGCTGAGGAGCGGGTAATCCGCTGGTACCTATCTCATGCTTTTTCGGAAATGGGTCTTGCTCTAACCAGTTTTCAGTATTCAGGGATAGGGGCAAGACGAACAGTGAACGAAGGACAGTGGTACCAGTAAATGAAAACCACATATTTCGGGTTATGAAGGCCGAGATAGATCGGGCTCAAATAATGTATTGCTACTAATTTACGGCAAATTTTCAAGGACTATGCTCTTAGCAGTTGAAATGACCTCATTGGGAACAGCAAGTGGAAACGGAAGTGACACCTGGCCAGAGCTTGTGGAATTCCGATAGTTACACAGTTGAAAGTCAAGTCTGGATTCTCGGTTTTTAGCCGAACAGTCAATTGAGAACTTTCCAAATCAGACAGCAGGTTTCATTATCAAGGCAATTGTCCACATACGATGCATTCAGCCATCCAGCTTAAATTTTCGTAGCTGTTGTGGCACTCGGTATTGCACCGCGAACCAACCCTGCATTTTCTTTCCGTACTTCAAATTTTTAGCCCCAAGGAAAGAAATTCGTCGAACGGGGCCTGGTACGTCCCAATGAAGCAACATATATCGTAGCAGAAGTTAGAATAAGCTGTCAAACGCTTATGCGGAGTGAGTGAAAAATTTAGTGGGATCCACGGTAGTGCACAGCCTGTTCATGTACTGATGGAGGCCAGTACGCGCAGTCATATTGCAGGCGTGGAGTACAGTTCCGGCTTAACAGAGTTCTTTTTGGTAATAAACCGTGGCACTACAAAGTGATGCACAGGGATTAGAGGTGCCAGCAGCAGCCTTACTGCAGTCAAAGAATATTGGTGGCTAGGTACTTGGCTTGCTAAATCTCTGAGGAGTTACGTCACCACTTGTGCAGAAATGCACATAGTTGAGGCAGTCCATAGGGGATATAAAAAACATCGAATCTGCCAATGTTACTGGCAACAACGCACAGTGGTCAGTATGGATAAAGAGTTGACTGGAGAAGACGTTTGTAAATCATCTAAAATCTTTGTCTAGGGTAAGAGACGTGATGTACAAATCGATAAACAAAACATAACAGAATCCATGGAAATAATTTGGATTTGAACTGATCGATGTACAGCGGTGAGCTTCATTCTTGGATGCCACGTGAATCATATTAGCGATCTATTTTTCAAAAGAACGAACGCATATAGTCAGATATTCCAGGGTAACTCTGCACTTTGCTGGATACTTTCTTTCACGAGCGAGCATATGCTCCGAATTCCAGCTAAATGGTGAAAATCACAAGTTTAAACGAAACTCGCTACAGAATGCAGGGGGCCTAAAGAACCCTCATTTGAAGAAAAACGGTAGTTCTTCAAGACTACTCTGTGAAACAATCGTGAAGAAAAAATAAGTACAATCCGAATAGCAAGGTTAATTTCAAAGGCCTCACATTCGGGCTCCCACTGAGCTCATTCCATCATCGGTTCTGGGATTCTGCGCCCCCCATGTAGACACAATTCTAAAACAATTGAGTCCATCGATTTTGCTTTTGGTCGAGCCAAAGTGAAGTGCACGGATCATTCAGCTGGACTGATTTGAACTGAGTTAGGGTTATCTGTCCCATTCATTTGGGCAGATTTTTAGTTGAATTTCCGTCTCGATCGACGTATACCGCTTCCCACAGCATCAAAAAAGACACCAGAAATCAGTGTTTTCTTCAATGGGTGGAAGTCACAATGTATTCATGGTCTATTGACTGATTTGGGTTCACTAAGAACGGCAACGATCGGCACTTCGTTTTTATCGATCATGTTACAAATGCAAACGCTTACGGGGAGAAAACAGGGGTCGTTGTCACAATGGCCCCGAATGATGAACTCAGCACCAAATGGTGGCGGTAGAAAGAAGAACATTTCCACTGAATCGTCACCTTGTTGGGCGCTTGATCAGTGACGGGAAAATCTGAGCTTTTGACGTTAGTTTCGCAGGTATGATCAATTCCGGCGCCGGCTGCTTCTCCGTGTGACAGTCTACCACCGATCACGTCCTTGCATCCCAATGGGATACAGCTTTAGTATCCATTAACCAGCAGAGAAAGCGCGAAATTGAAATGCAACTACCTAGGAGGATCAAACATTCAGATGGTTACTGAATTGGAAGTAAAATCTCGGTTCAAGAATCGGCTTCCTTGTCAGACGTAAAAAAGGATGTTAAGATTGATTTCTCTAGCCATGCCATCTAAGTTTGTAACACACTGCACACGGTATTAGATAATGTAAACGAGTACAACTCAACGCTCGCAGGTGGACCAAACAATCCTAAAAGATCAATGTCTGATGTTTTTGGGCCACATTTTTCGTTGTCTCATTAGGTGATATTTCACTGCCGATTCGTTTTGTACCTCATGCTAGCAAATTGTCGTGTTCTTAAGACTGATGCTTCTGTTCACAAACAAGTAAATAATGCACACTTTGACCTGTTTAAAATGAACTTTTGGCCAGATCTACTTCCAGTACGCAACATTTTGTGCTTCCGTTTTAACCGTTCATTTGATCAACTCACGAAGAAAGGTCGATGAATTGGCACAATCGATAAGTGAATATCGATTATCAATACAATTTTGTACGGAAGTTTTGTTCATGCATTTAATCCAAAGAGCAAAACCGATATCTAATCTACGGTACACGGACTACGAAAAAACAAAAGAAGTAAAGTCACAAAAGCAGAAAATTTATCATCCAGACGTGGCAACATCCGTGGCCAGGGAGCTACGAGCGGACTGCCTTGGGCGAGAAGACCGGTCTGCTTTTATGACTTTCTTTTCTGCGCCTAACTCACTTGTGAATAAACGAGAACTCTCGCAACACGTTACTGTTTAAATAGGTATTTGGTGTTAGAGGCGCCTGATCTTTCCACTTCACATGCAACAAATCAAATAGTACTAATAAGAGGTAAATATCTGTGGTATGGCTTGTCCAGTAACAAAGTTGCGCAAAGAACCGAGTACTTCCTTGGGCCACAAATAAACAACACTACAGGTAACACTACTCACATGGTGATCAGATTCGCAATCGAAACACAAGTGTAACGACGACCGCTTTCGTTCTCCCAGGTGCTGCAGACTTAATTGAACAAGGGTGTTTTGCGAGGTCATTCGGATTCGAATGCGAAAGAAATCGGTCATCATTTTTCTTCCCGAGGATTGGATCAACCTAGAGAAGAACAAATTTGCAATTAGATTATAGACAGACATACTGACGACCAGGAGAATTACCAAAGATGTTTCAATTGTCTCCTTTGAATCCGACAGAATTATTGCAAATTCTAACCCTCTGTTGACCAGATATACCCAGGACTCACTGATCATTGAAATCTCTGCTCTTATGCCCATTCTCTCTCTGAACAAGACTCTTGCCTTTAAGTAACTCCAGTTAGTTGCCTTTCATTCTTTTACTAGTGACGTGGTGGTGGACATACCGTGATCAGTAAAAATGCTTCTGTGTAAGGACAACCTCAAGGTAATCCATCCATTATTTTTATCCAATCTTTCTTATTTGAGATTATAAGCAAACGGACGAAGGTCACGGTGGCGCGCATTCAATTCGCAGTCTTCACTACCGTCGCCGTAACCTTTGGCTTGCCTATTGTTTGTTCATATCACCCGAACCATTTGCGTAGTTGTGAAGGACAGTATGCACCCATAAAGCATCTGTCATAACAGCGGCAATACTACCGTTCGTTACCGTGAACAATGAGGATTATTCTCTCTTCTTATTAGAATTTTACAAAGTTCCATATGAAAATTTTGGTAATTCGTTAGGAAATAGCTAAATGAACTTCAAGAGTTTGTCGCATTTCCTTAATCCAATGTAGATTTTGCAGCCGAGGCAAAGCAAACTTTCGCCACAGCGAAGTGGCACTAAATACGAGTGGAACATCACTCACGTCGCTCTTTGGTCAACCTAGGAGTTGCCATCTCACATTTCTGGTCGGTCACACTCGATAAATATAAAAAATCTCATTTAGTCTTAATGGGCATCTGTAAGGCCTTCGATGGAGTTTCATCCGGCCCTCGTGTAGTGGAAGTCATTGCTTCACCAAGCGAACCTTCTGCGTCCTAGTCGAAGGAGTTTTGTCTCAGCCGTTCTCTGTGAATGTTGACCATGACTGAAAAAGCTGTTAGGTTGATCAATGATCCACTGATTTCAGATCGATGGTCACTTTCTCATTGCTGAGGAGTTCTTTCGTTGTCTCTTTCGTTGCTTTTGCTTTGGTTTCTGTTCTTCAGAACTCACTTCAGCAGTTCCCATCCCCATGAATTCTATTCGCTCTTTTTGAGTTCAGGTGGTCGGTCATTCTCATAAAATCCTCATCCCTAGATGTTGAGCTTCCTTTTTTACGTCACTCTTCTGTTTCTCCTTGGAATGCAAAGATCTGAAGCATTCCTGCTCCTTCTGCCTTCTTAACAACCTAAAATCCTTGTTTTCAAAACCACAGCCAAATAAATGAATCGTACTTGAATGTTCTTTGCACGTGTCCAATTCTACAGTCTATTCCTTCTACTATAAATCACGCTACGGAACGAAATCGTGTGTGGTAGGCTGATTCTGATCTATCATCTATTAGTATGGCCAATTCACGTTGCTGACACATCTCAGAAATACAATACTGAATGACTAGCACTTAGACATGTCAACGCGCAATGTTACTTGATATTATAGTAGAGTCACAACTAAAGTGGGAGAGTGGACAAAATGATTATTAGTAGCAGAGCTATCGAACACAGTTTTTAAACACGTCCAGCTGGTGGTATGGCAGAATCCAGAAAATCAAGCACAGAAATAGTGATTTATGGAGTGCTGTAGAGCTGGTGAGCTTGTAAATTTTTGAGCCCTGTTCGACCTGTGACGGGATCAATAACCGCCCCAAAACCAAAACAACGGCTGAAGGTATTTTTAAGCTGGTTGGTACTTCATAAGATTTGGCTTTCGGGAACTTCTAAAGATGATGATTCGGAGTCAACTGATCCGTACCAAGCTTCTGAGGTTTGAGTCGAGCGCTGGGATTACTGCATGGGCCCAAGTCTCTCGAAATAGTGTAACAGACGGATGTTAAGCAGCCAAACATCTTCCGATTTGAAATGTTGTGAGGGGAATAGTAGCGTAGCTCTCAAGAATTCAATCCCGAAGGTTCTCCATTCGAAACATCTGGATCAATTTCCCGGGGACCCACTGATAGACATGATGGATAGACACCAATGGTTCTGTCGTGCTTCGTGCGCTGCTCATCTCCCTCGAGTTGTACGGTTGAAATATGATAAGTTTCTTTATACTAGAAGCACTAGCGGCATCCTGAGTCGTTTCCGTTTGCAGTTTCTATCATTGGAGAGCTTCCCAAGCCCAAAACAAATCGGTTGAAAGTGATATTATTTGACAGACATGGGCCGTTACCACGAACGCAGTTGAACGCACAATCAACCAAGTTCTGCAAATTCGCAGAAGAGACTTGCTTTGTCAATGGGTTGCTTGTTTTGGAGGACCAGTCAGCTGTTTCCAATTCAGGTATCGCATATCCCACAAGCGCTCTAATCGACGAGACAGTGTGAAATTCGGAAGGCAAAAGAGAATGCCGAGCAACCGACGCAACAGCTGATTGTTGTTGTTTTGAATCGCGTGCGGCACTCGTGGTTTAAACACGGAGATGCAGCTCTCCGTTTTCCGCTGGAATCATAACTCATTTCCGTTGTCAGTTAACTAGGTTCTGTTTCATGCGATGAGTAACTCTTCGAGCAATCTACGACAAGGAAGTAGTTTGCGTGGTTTTTGACAAGGCAGGTAGACAAAGCTTCAGACAGTTAGCGAAACGGATAGGGATGTGTGTATGTGTGGGCATGTGCATGTGTATTTATTTGACTATGCAGTCTACCCGTTTGTCACATCAATGCATGCTTGTACGCGTGTGTTGGTACATTTATTTGTATGAGTGAGCATCCATTACGGCAGTTCGTGGGCCGTGGATCACCGAATGAGTGAATGATGGAACGGCAGCTTCCACGAAGCACAAATGGCTGCGGAAATAAATATTAATCAGCGAACGGTGTCATACATGCCTAGCTACGAATATGTACGTACGAAAGTTTCTTTTTCCATGGCCGATGATTTGTCGATCAGCACAAACGTTCGATATAAAGCTCAACGCTTCCCTTCAACTTGCGCTTGGACTAAAACTGGCCTGAGATATGACCCGTATGTCAAACTTTGCACAGTCAACCTGTACGAGTGTCTGCTAGGGCTCCAGCAAGAATTAAACCAACCAACCTGAGATTCTGGTGGTGTTGGCAATATTCGCGAGTGGCCCTTGGAACGACAAGAATAAGTCTGCCGTTCTTAGATCACACAATATTTTATGGACACATCCGTTATCCATTGATTCCG
This sequence comes from Fasciolopsis buskii, assembly GCA_008360955.1. Lineage (NCBI taxonomy): Eukaryota > Metazoa > Platyhelminthes > Trematoda > Plagiorchiida > Fasciolidae > Fasciolopsis > Fasciolopsis buskii. Next base: position 209,656 of record LUCM01001928.1, on the reverse strand, counting down.
AGTGAAGGATCTTGCTGACTAAACCATCTTGCTATGTCTTCATACGTCACTCTATTTAAGAAACAGAAAACAAATCCTCAAGGTATCAATGAGTCAGGAGCAATCACCCTGGGGATGAGTCTGCTCAAGCTAACCTCGAAATGGTCGTATCAGTATGCAATCGTTAATTTAGGTCTTGTTAATATCATCCTGACCGGCGCATTTAACGCAAATTTTCATTCGCCAGTCTAGGAGATGTTTTCAGTTCCAGAAATTACGGGACGTTTAAGACCGAACGCTAGGCTTTGCCTTTGTTAATCCTCAACCGGGGAGACGAATAATACCAGTTTTTAAGGTCGAAACTACTCAGATTGCCGGATGTTGCAGTGAATAAACTTGTTACTCGTTGTTCATCGTGATAAAACCCTGGGGAAGCAAACAGTGATATCTGACTTCGTTAAATCGCTGATATAGTCAAGCCCATATGTAAAGCGAACAACACAGACACATCTACCTGTGTTTCCTGACACGAAGTACGTCGGGATACCGCACAGTGCAGTTTTTGTATATCTGAGTTTGCTTAAGTGCGTGTAACCAACAGCTGAGTCGGTCTGTGGGTGCGCGTATAACAGACCGATTGAGTGGGTGTGGTCCTCCTCCACTGTGCGCGCACGCACCAGCGCGCGGGTTTGTGCTCTTATGTGCTTCTGTGCATTTGAGCCTGTCTACCTTTCGTTGAGTTTCGGTGTGACCTTTTGACTGATAAGAGACGAAACGGTACGACTTGTCAGCTATTAAACAACGAACCATCCGCGTGCATGCAGAAACGTACATCATGGAATACACCAAGGCACACAGTCACACATACCAGCTGTATGTACCGTAGTCAATCTATTCTCACGTATCCCCTGATAAACTACTGACCGGACCCAAAATATTTTTCATTATACCAGTGTGATTTTCATCGTGGGCAGTTCTTTGGCTCCGTAACTGTCACGCGTGTCAAAATAATTAAAAGCGGATTCACTTGTGTCCTATTCCCGACCGCAACAAGGAAGGGGAAGAAGGCACACAACCACTGAGGCACAATTCAGCTGTGCAGACCTGTTCGACTTGGCCGTCAAATAACGGGAATCGCCACAAAGAAGCGGCTGCCACTCAACACTCACACGGCAGCAATACTCTACGAATCATCTGACAGACGATAACGGCTTAAGGGTAACGGAGAAGAGTAAAAGATTTATTCCTGCCTATAACTGTAGGTGAGTTCTGGAAAACTTTTGTGGGACAATCCACAAGGGCCCCTGAGTAACTGCACACATTCACTCCATCTGATTGTACCAAGCTACCGGTGAACGCATTTCTAACTCCTTAGGGCAAGAGGGATGTACGCTACAGTGGAACCAAACAAACCCCTATTAGGATCTATGCTGAACTGTGATCCGTTCAAGTGGATAAACAGTATGCTTCAAGCGTCCAGTCCGCAATCTCGATCTCCTGATCAGCTGGCCAACTTTGGACTAATTCCGCCTTGCGGAGGAATGGAAATGTGGTCCAAATCCAATCGTGGTGAGTCAAATTCTATTAGGGGTATCCAGTTTACTTTTGTACCTCTATTCGTCTGTCTAATCTGATTCCTAGGTTTGGGAATTGTTTATCTAAGTCGAGATGTAGAACCCACGGTTCCTTAGACGCGCACGACTTGCGCTCCTAGTGGAGCACATAGTTTTGCTGCATTTTCCATAAGTCATCTGGAAGACATTTTGCATGGACTTGCAGATAACAAGCGTAATAGCATACCTTTCCGGCATTCTCTTTATTTTAAGTTTTTGATAGCAATTTCTGGGGACTGACTTACTGAAAAGTGGATTTCTTTTTCAGAATTTACGATTTCACAAATGCTTCTCTAGATCACATAGATAACTCGGCACCACGGCTTAATACCGCTCCTAATAGCCTATTATCTGACCGCAATCAAGGACTTCAGAAGTAGACGGGTTTTGTGATGTAATTTGCTGGGAGAATTGCCAAATCTATCTATTATAGGGTTTCGGGAACAATAATAAGATTTTTGACCTTATCAGCCGGTAATTCTGTATGTACACCATCTGATTAGATTGATAAAAAAGAGCACTTTTGCCGTTACCTGCTGTTAGCCTTTTATTTTGGCCTCACTTTCCTGCAGCTTAGGTAACTACATTCGCAAATTGCATGGGTGTTTCTGTTGCACATGTCCGGGAACTGGGGTGCGCAGGTTGCTCCCCCCAACCCCACCCCCACCCAGTCCAACACTTGAGCGCTACTCGAAAAATTGCCAATCGATCAGCTTAGCTGATACCGCATGAATTTCCAAAACGTTCCACGGTTCAACATTATCACACAACCCAGTTGAAGACATAGTGTGCCAACCCTCAAGATAACGAAATTCTACTAAAGGTTCTACTGTTGCGCTAGTCACCAAAATACTCTATTTTCAAGAGGATTTGTCGCCAAATGATGGAAACAAAAGAGGGAATCAGATTTAATCCAAAGATCAAATCTAATGGCAGCTAAGATCGATATCAGAAACCGCTTGATAGCTGATCAGGTCCACAAAGTTCTCCCGCCTAGTTGCTGGTGTCGCATGAAGTGCACATTGACATAGATTGATTATTTTTGCATACCAAGGATGTTTACTTTAAAATATGTAAGTAGCGCAATTTTAACAACTAATTACAAGCGCTCGCGTCTAGCGCTGTCAAAGCCATCAATCTTAGTCTTATGCGCTATCTTAAATTCTTGGAATTGTATCGACATCACAATGTCAGCGAAGCCTTTTTCACTGGGTGTAGTAAATGGGAACAAACAGTAGGAACATCCACCGTTGCAAACTTTGCATTTTCTCACGATCAGTGTTCAGTGACCATTGCGGAGTTATGTCTGCTGTAGTCTGGCCATTCTAATTAAATGTTCTGCAGCAACTTTCAATATTTGGCCATCTTGATGTAGCAAAAACGATAGAGGCAAACATCGCGAGGCATCAAACTTGCTGATCACAAGCTGCCACTAGAAATAGGGTTACATTGGCAACAGCTGTGGTGGCGATTGCGAAATCGAGAACCATGGAAGATAGACAACATACTACATCAGTCATGTGTGCACAAGTTTGACGCTTCTCACACAGCTGGCACTAATTCGCCAAGCGCCACTAACCATCTGTTTCGATTGCATGGTCTGATTTTTACTAAACAAGCAAATCCGGTTTTGAATAGACTCCTTGTAATCACTGATGACAATTTTTCCTACACAGTACGCTGCCCACACTTTCGATCTAATTAGCTTTTAGCAGTTGTCGTCTCTTTTGAAATAGATGCACCATTGATCTGCATTTGGTGTAAGTTCCACTGTGCTAGGCTTTCGGGCACAACATCAAACGGGGTAGCTAACGTGTTTGTAATAAGTTGAAAATATTTGGCAATTTCGGATTCTGCCCTGCATGCAGTTGGAAGAAGAAAATCAGTCGAATCCATCTACTTGTTTCAAATGAAACTTTTAATCACTTCAGGAGAGTAATTGCAGTTTTTTCCATATAGCTTCATCTAAAACCTGGAAACCGAAACTCGATGTCCAAATATGGCCATGAGCATGTTCGGGTTAAACCGCCTTGCTCAGTCCCACCGAACTTTGCTTGTTGTCATATCGGTCTAGGAGATCGCAGTTTTGTCTTATTTCGAAACTGTTGCCTAACCAGAGAAGACCAACTAAGCCACCGTTCACGATAGTCCGGAAGTTTGTCACAGATATTCGGGATAGTGACAAACCCGGTCGGGAACTTCGCAGGACTGATTTGGTGTGGTGTCATACCCTTGTGCTTCCGGCGTGTCTAGTGCACATCACATGGCTGAATTCGCACATCCACATTCCAAATTGACGTGGTTCTGTTTGCAAGTCACTGTAACTTCCGACCAAACAGGTATGCGTACCCGGCGTCCTGAAAACAAGGCATACTGTTGTGCAAATCGGAATCCTTTTAACTTAATTCTTAATAACTTCGGGATTATTCTGATTAAAGGAAAAATTCATATATATAGTTCACTTCGTTTGAGACAAAATTTCCGTTCACTCACTTTCTTTCGCCGGGTGATAAACTAACCGTTCTTCACGAGTCCCTCGATGACCAACTATTAGTCAGAAAGTCACATAGCGTCTACAACTTTGACAACGGCAATTTTCATTCAGTTTTCTACACTCTGCCGCGTCGATTCCTTTATTTCAGACCAAAAGATTTTGACTTTTTTAAAATGTTACCCAAATTATCCGTGGTCAGCCTCGGTAACTTCCCCTTTTCGTTATCTTTGTTCACGATGCTAACTCTACTTCTTAGTGCAAACAAACCCAACAGAACTGACTGGAGAATAATAAAATTACTATTTCAATCACGGTTGTTCATTTTTGCACATCCGAATGAAAATTATTTGCAACTTATTTACGGTCATGCCCACCACGGCTAGTAGCAGTTGTCATCAGAGACAGATTTTGTTCAGTCCACTGACGATTGAATTCACTTTGAGTAAGCCAGCTAAGGATTCAGAAAGAAACACACCCATTCTCAACTGACATCCAATGCACGTCTTGGAAGACCGTTCCACGGAGTGAATATTCGATTATTAATAACCACTTAATATTAAGAATTCCAAACCATGTAGTTAGTTGATTGACTGAGTAATCAGTGATACACTATGATATAGAACCCAATTTCTGCAGACCGTAAACGTCACCCTGACAAAGTCTAGCCGAGGGGCCTTATTGTCGGCCAAGCATTGCCTCCACCAACATCGTTGCAATTCAAAATCTTTGACGATTGAAACAAATGCATACAGAATTAGTAAAACAGAGGCAGTTAAGAATAAACGGTTCTCCAAGTCTTTGTTCCACTACACTCAACGTCAAACGTATTTGAAGCACGGAATAACTCTTCTGTCAGTGTTTACTTTAACTAGCGGGCTTGTATTGTTCATTTTGAGATTTTTGTCTTGAAATTTCAAAGTATTTGTCATTTTTGCAATCGGAGAAGCACTTCCATGATGTGCACAACGTGGATTGGACTGCAACTTCCGGGAGAAGCAAAGTTTCGCTGACACACTTCTCCGACCGAAGACTCCCAAGCAATTTGCCGAGATATTTCTAAGTAAACAAAGTACCCCAACTGCGAAAATGTGAACCTAGGGAAAACGTTAGTCCACAAATTTGTTTAGTTATTTACTTATTTATTTTTGCTTCAGTCATTAGTCTTGATAATTACCTTAGTTTTAGCAGCAGGATGAGATTTTGCTTAGCTTGGCAACTGGAATCCATTCTTCATAAAGCATTTGGCATGGGGTGGTTCACAAGTCGCATAAAGTAACAAACTGTGAAATTTTCAATTGCTCCAATACATCTTCCAAATCTGATAACTACCACAAACAGACCGAAAATTTATGATCAGAAATGCAAAGGAACAAGGACTTGATGAGCTATTTGTTCAGAGTTGATAAGAGAATTGCAAACAAAGATTTCATGTATCACAATTCTGAATTGCGCTGGTGTCAATGAAGACAATGCATGTAGGACGATGCGGTTATTTCGAAAGGCCCGTATCAACATGGTTCCAACATGGTTCCCACCTCAAAGTGATTGACTGAATGGTGGAGGTTTCCCCAAATCCATTCGGTGCTGGATGTCGTCTTTACCGCTCCATAGACAAAGCCGCGTCGCATAGATACCGATCCGCTACTATCCATTCGAGAAAGATTGAAAAATAGTCAGTTTTGCTACAGATGGAATAGAATATAAGTTTGATGCATAACATCCAAGTGGACAATGGACTGTGAGCTTATATGACTGTGTACAAGGGACCGAGAAGTCATTCTTGATCGGGTACCAGAATGAACTCTTTTCCTTCAGATTGACTACACATGCGCGCGCGCATACACAAAAGCGACACACTGATAAACTGCGAATAAAGATGCAGAAATGAAAAGTGGAAAATATATGAAATGGGGTAATACTGATACAAGCCCACATGGTCATTCGGTCCCGCTCTCATCTTTAGCCGGCCCCGTTCAATAGTTCTTATCACGGATATCGCAGCGCCATTAATGTCGTTATTTCTAATGCACAGTGGGTATTCTTTCGAAATCTAAGACCTGCCATCAGAAAATTTCGGCCGTTAAAACATGATAAATTACTGGCATAATATGAGCGGGATAAAGATGTTGATCGCAAATTGGAGGAAGTGAAAAGTGACAGTTCAACGGTGGTGAGTAACACAATTGAGTTTGGTTCAACGCAGATGTGCACGCATATGTGCGTGCAATTAAACGAAGAAGATCCAATGCGAGCCATTCAAAAACCGGATCTTTTTTGAATTGCATGAATTTAACAAATACACCAATATTCTCACGTAATGTAAACGGAAGAAATAGCAATCCTTGTCCAACTAGCAAAATTGGCACTGCATAGAATACGCGAATTGTGTCTGTTTCCACGTGACATATTCCTGGAAGATCCGGAAGTGTCTTCTTGCTGAAAGTCGTTGGGAGGCTGCGCATTCTTAAGTAGTGAAAAATCAGTTGAACTGGAATTTAACTCAAACAGTCTTGTGGATGGAACTGGAAACTTTGATCTTCGACTCGATAATCGATCAAGTGGAAGTCATTTTCAGGCGCACATTTGTCATCAAGAAGGGAATCCCCACGTACTTTAAACACCTCATTCTACAATTGCGCCACGTATGCGAGCAAAACGAAGTGGAAGAATAAAACAAAAGAACCAGGTGTTTTTCGTATGCTGAATCTGTTTTCCTAACCGTGGCTGGCATTTGTCCATATCGACGGTGGAAAACACGCGCCGAGTTCACTCTCTCTCTTCCCTTGCCGAAGCAGATACGAACTGGTGGACTAAAAACCAGGGCCAGTTCAAATTGTGGCTACTAGGTCACAATGACGAACGAGGTCCGGATTGATTAACTGCGTAACTTTTTAAAATGACAGAAAACTACTACTAACAACAGCAAAATCAAATTCGACTGAAAAGACAGTTTACATCATCTGCTCGGGATTGCAAAAATTTTTGTCGGAGCTAATCCTCACGAATAAAAATGCAAAATGCACCCGAAAACGACTGCATTTTCCCTTTTTGGGTGAGGGCTTGTGCATATTGTTTAATGGACAACTTGCAGACAAGTTTGATAGTCAGTTGTTTTTGATCAGTGATTTGCAATTGTTTGAATGAAATCTGGTTGCCTAAAAATGACCCTAGGGTCGTAGAAGCCGAACGTCAAAAGATGCCACTTCAGCGCACTGTAATCAACGATTAAAAAATTCGAAATCAACTAGAAGTATGGCATCTTTCATATTTTGGCTGAAATAAGACGATTTCTCACAAACTCAAATATACGCACCGATGTCATCCAGACCCTTGAAAATCGGTTACTCGTCCCATCGAGTATCGTTTCCGTAGACGAAGGACCATTTTTGCTTTGCTACCGGCATTATCTGACTTGTTTGGGTTACATTCTGTCTGTTTACTGGCAGCTGAATTCTCTAAGTTATGGTTTCAGCATTTCTGATAGTGTTAGCAGAAATGCATGAGCCTGCATAATGGTAGTACGAAACGTACGGATCTTTTAGATGACCTCTGGAAAATCTTGACTAAAAAATCCAAAATATTGAATTCCAATGCACCTGTCGATCGACGTCCATACTCTTGTCTTCGATGATATCTTTTGCCCAGTCGGATTTAACGTGCACGACAGTAGTGAGTGAAAGTGAGATGAAAACTAACCATATCTCCTTTCAAATTACGAACACAGCAAAATTTTCCGACTATTCTGATGGTTATTTGGGCATTGTCTGATTTTTGTTTGCTTTTCGTCCGTTTTTTGTACGACAGCCATACCACGGCTTCAGTTGTTAGGCAAGAAACTTTCAATCAGCATCCGCCAACAAACAGATGCACAGTATTTTGCACATGTGCTCATGTGATTTAGGCTGATAGTCGATGGTCCTTAAGGGAAACGCCCAACCACCGTCTGGCAGGCCATCTTAGTTCATCCGGTAGAGCAGGCGCCGCCCGAATGCTTGAGTTGAGTGAACGCTTGGGTCCGAACCTTCCCCAGTTAGAATCAATTAAACACTTTGTCAGTCTATTATAATGACTACTTCAACGCACAAAATTTGGGTGAAACTCGAACCTCTTGGCGGCTTAAATAGTCCTGGCGGAGCTGATTGTTAGTCATGTGAGATCAGTTTTGTTTTCTAAGAAAGCACGCCAGGGATTTGTTACTGACGGCTTACTGCAGGCCGATTGAGGTGGCTATGCGATTATTTTGATCCGTACCACTGATAAACCAAACAGTTTTCTACCCAAATAAGGATTCAGGGAGAAGTTTGTAATTTCGCCGAATGTTCCCCATTTTTGGAGTAACACGGTTTACCTAAATTAATGTACCTATCAGCGGTAAGATAACTGCTGGGTGACTAGATGAGTGACTAAGTGAGCGAGTGGCCCATGGAACGAGCCACCGGTTGGACGAGTGGACGACTGTGCTTTAAACTGGCTACTAAGTCAGATATAAATTCATCACTTTGTAATCTGTCTGACTAGTTAATCATCCAAACAGTTAGTCAATCGATTTGTCCGCCTGTCTACTTGCCTACCTGGCTGTCTCTCAGTTGGTTGGGTGGCTGGCTGTTTTTTAGTATGCAAGTTGACGTATAAATAAAAATTGCATTTTAACCCACATGTCTTTTTCTCTTATGACAAAAATCTGCTCCCCTTTTCATTTGAGCACTTTCTACTCCGCATTCGTGTATCACTCATGCGTCTAACCAAAGTTGTCAAATTGCCCCTTCCGCCTTTTAATCCGATCGCTGAACTACTTCTGGCCCGGCCATTTTGGTCGAACATGACTGAGGTAGTGAACTAGTGAAAGTCAATGGGTCTGCAGCGGTCGCAAGATGGAAGGTGCTATCCTTGTGCATCTAAGATAGGTAGAACGGCCGGGATGGAACACCATTTTCTGTTGTCCTCTTATGTTAGCTTTATGGTTGTCATTCAAATGAATTTAGCGTTGATGAGCTTGCACGAACGGAGGACAAATAATCTACCTACAATAGTGTCAGACCATTAACTAATCCACATTAGTAGAACATTTCTGAGAAGCTTTTGTTAGCTAGCTGCACATACGTGTGTTTAAAGTTGAAGACATGAAATTGAACATGAGGTTTCGTCTACTAATGAAAAAAGTATTGCACGGTGAACTAGATACCATAGCCAACGCCTCTGTCTTAATTCATTCATTCATGTCTTCATGGATGAATTTAACTTTCAGCCATTTTATCTTGCTCTGTTTATCTGAATAGGTAGTCGAGCAGAAAACCACATGCGGAGATTGCAATCGAAAACCAAAAGGATAGTATTGATAAAAACTAGTCAGGTAACGATGATAATGATGATGATGGTGATGAGGTGGAGGAGGATGTTGATGTTGATGTTGTTGTTGTTGTTGTTGTTGATGATGATGATAGTGATAATGGTGGTCATGATGATGGTTTCAAAGATGATGACATTGACGACGGTGTTGTCGATCAAAATCGGCTTTACTGCCTTCCTACTTGCAACAAGTTTATAGTCCATGATAACTGCAATTTGATTAGCAGACTTCCATCGCGCACGGATGATCTCTCAAAAGCAGGCCAGATAGCGCTGATATAAAGGCAACAATGCTAGCGGCTCTAGCCTATCACCGGATGTATCCAGTGCACCAACAGAGAGAGGGAAGTTACAGAACGAGAAGATCGATAGTGTATTATTCCACTTTAAGCATAAGTATGCCAGGGATCATATAGTTCGCGGGGGATTCAAAGTTCTGTGCTCAGTAAATTCAAACACTCCTAAATAGTCTTGTATCCCTTTTTGTTGACCTTATATTAAGAGTACCGAAAGAGGATGGAAACAGGACATTTGGGGACGGTCAGTTTGAAGGCCCTATAATTATTTCGTTCTTCTTAAACAACACTCAACTTTACCGTTGTAAAGAAGAACATAAAAAAGCGATTTTCTATGATTAACTTTCTACTTGCTCAAATCAATTTCCCTCAACTCACAGCTTAGTGTCAAAATCCTAACATGCTCATGAGTTCTGGTAGCCTAATCAAAGCCGACTATACATGTTGCTATCGTTAAACGCGATTTTCCTTAAGTACACAATCGAAGTCGAGTTTCTCATGTCGTCGTTTGTTTGTTGTGTTACGGAAGACTAATTTGGAACGCTAAAGAGGGCAGCCACCGGTTAACAAATTCCTTGCCATGTGAGCTGCGGCAAAATCCATGATTTGAGATTTCCTGGCCCAATACTAGTAAAATGCTTTCCTGTTGTTAAATTTAACTTTATTTACTTGGTTTGATAAAACCAAAATGACTTACTAATAGTGCCGTTTTTCTTGTTTTTCAATCGCAGATGGAAAACAACACGATGAGCCCGGACTGGATCCCCAAAGTGTCTCTCGGCTCTCGGCCTTGAATAATCTCATTCGATCTGCATGTGGTTCGAGCACGAATGCAGCATTAAATGAAGAACTTATTCGTGCCATGGTTTTAGCTGAACTGTTCAAATCTCAGACAGAACTGTTGCAGAAACTCAGTCCGGCAAATGAAACTGACATGGCAGAAACAGTTGTTAAATTGCGCCAATTCCCAAATAACGAGCCCATGAGCAACAGTCCAGATTCTCCCCCGGTCAACCCGTTCTTTCCACCTCTAGGATATGCAAATTCACCTGGCTGGTTGCAGACGGAACATCAAATTCTGAATCAGTGCCAGTTGGATGAACAACAGCAACACCGACAGCAGCGACAACACCGACAACAACAACAAGAACTACAACAGCAACAGCAGCAACAACAACAACAAGAACAGCAGCAATTTTACCCCATGCAGCCGAAAACAAATCGACCCAGTACCAAAGATATCAGCTCGTTCTTACCACACCCTATCAGTCCTTTTCAGAATCCGATTAGTCCTTCCACTCCCCTGATCAATCCTTTTGAGCAGTTCAACATGGCCTTCCTGTCCGCTGCTGCAGCAGCTATGGCATCAACAGTCATACAAAACAGTGCTATTTTATCTGCATCACCAACTCTGACTCCACCGGTGGATGAAACGTTGAATTTCAAGCTTCCAACCCCTCAAATAAATCCAGTTAACCTTACCATACCGCATACTCCACGAATGAATAAAACTTTTCCCCCGCTGGTCGACGGCATACGTTCGAGTCAGTGTGATTCAGAGGACAAACCCTATTCTTCATGCCCCTTAAAACGATCTCATCTAACTCCACCTTCGTCATGCACGTGCAAAATTCGGTGCATCCAACGAAAATTAAAGCGCTCCATCAGTCTCAGTCCAATGTCGGACGGTGTGAACGTAAAACATCGTTCACCGTCAGACCCTGTGGAATTTCCCGGTAAGTGTAGCCCCTATCTACTACTTTGATCTTACTTGCAAAGCCATTAATCTTTACAAAATTTTGTTTACTTAGGTCTGTTAAGCTATTTAATGTAAACCTATGCACAAGTAAACGTACGCATCTCGATTTTCATAATCAGTCAATAGACGAAAATTCGATTGAGAAGAATAACACTCGCAACAAAAATGAATCATAAGATCAGTATGTGCCAAGCGATTAAACATTCACTGAAACGTAATGATCTTCTTAAAGGCGAGCACCGAACCTATCTGTCTGTTTATCTATCTATCTATCTATTTATTTATCTATCTATCTATCTATCTATCTATCTATCTATCTGTTTATCAATCAATCAATCTATCCATCCATCTATCAAACAATCAATCTATCTATCTATCTATACATCTATCTGCCTATTTATTTATTTATTTAAACTTCTTTTTTCTGTTTTTATATCCGCATTTTTAGTTGCTTCGTTTTATCCCTGCTTGTTGTTCCAGAATACTCTTGTTTCGTTGGCCACCTTTATTTCCAACTCGAACCAACTTTTTTCATCTCTTTTGAATCAACTATTTCCTGCCTGACGTTCGTGAGCTTTCGTGCATTGTATGGGCCATAATTAGGCCTTAAGTTTGCTTGTGTTCATTACCCGATGTGAAAAAAATGATATGGGAACTGTAACCGATCTTCCACAGAGAAGCGCAGTTGTGACTAACTGCCATTTTGCCGGTCGGATGAATTAGCTGTGACTGCGCAAACTACTGATGGTGACATAAAAGTAATTGGTTCGTGATTGGATATCGTTTAGCGCTGACGGACAAAAACCGCACTGATTGAAAATTAACGAATAAACTAGTGGATTCGCGGACTCGAGACTAAAGCATTTTTTCGACGTCCACATTTCACAAAAGCGGACGCATCAGTTCCAGTATTGTTGTTTAATTAAGAATTGAAAGACCCGTGATAATTAGGATACGCCCCCAACCAAATTGGGTTTCCTATGTAGTAATGTTATTGGTGAAGAATAATGCAGTTACGCAAAAGTTTTTTTCTTTTTTAGACTCCCATCGACTTGGTACAGAATCTTGTCACCCGAATTCCGATGCATCAGCAGGCGAGCCCGGTGAGATCACAGACATTCGAGACGATTTGCAGACGCGTTGGAAACCACTTTTTGGCCATCGACCCTCGTATCGATTGTCACAATTTTTACGTTTCCTTCTAAACAGCCCCGAGTGCAATCCGGATCTAATTTGTTGGGTCGATCGATCCAGAAACACATTCAAACTGGTCAATAGTGCCGCAGTAGCTCGTCTGTGGGGAGCGCATAAACAAAAGCCAAATATGAACTACGAGACCATGGGACGGGCTATGAGGTAGGCGAATCGTGAGATGTCTGCTTAGTCCTAATTCTTAGATTCTTAAAATATCTCGTGTGTAATTATCGCTACAGCCGGACTAGAGCACAACAGTTGTTTATGACGATCTCGGGGAACAGCACGATAGGTCTATGGTTCATCTGAAAGTCTATCATAGTCATGTACGTTTTAATCGTTTGAGATAAAGTATGAAACAGGGGAATAGCGCTGCTGCTTTGTTCAAATGATGACACTTTGTGTGCTGTTTGTTTGTTTCTACTCCAGTAAAGAAATTCCGCACAGCTTAAATATCTACAGTCGAAATCATTGTACAATAGTAAATCTTTCTACTGTACTGTAATGGAAATATTGATTTGCTGATTTAGACACCTCAAAGACAACAAAAGTAAACGAAAAATCCCCACATACGCAAGCCAGAGAGATATGTCATATCAAAACCGAACGAGTTACGAATGAGTCGAGAAATCCCAGTTTGAAATTGATCGCTCGCAATGACAGAAACGTCGGCCCATTCTCAATCGTACAGGGATAGCTGCATGAGTGCTACGTGTTGATATGGTCGAAAATAGTACAGAAAATTTGTAAAACGATCAACCCAACGGAAACCTGACTTGATTACACGCATACAGGCCCACCACAACACACACACACACACACACAAACGTGGAACTCTGAAATTCGAATACACTTTTGCAACGTTCTCTATACTCGTTTTCTTCGGTTGAACTCAAGGATCGTTTTTGGGGGCTAAAAACGAGTATCAGCCGTTTCCGAGTTTTCACAGACAAATAGAAATTCACGTGCCTACTCCTATCTATAATTTAATCTGAGTATGTGCGCAGACTTCACTCCGAAATGTCCGCGACAAAGCAATAATTATTGAATACATTTTAGCAATAATTAAGAATAGTTTGTACATGTGAATCACGAACCAGTTCTGGTCTTTCGTCTATTACCCTACTTGCACAGGTATTATTACGCACAAAATATTCTACGCAAAGTCAAGGGTCAGCGTTTGGTGTATCAGTTTCTACAAGATATGGATACACCCTCGACAAGGAACACAAGACAACCGGTCAATGCACACTCTTCACCGAACAAAATGGACGATCAAGACAGTTCACCGGAAAGTTGAGCTCCCCGGCTAGTAGGAGATAGGCAAAATTCGGATGGGTGTTCCGGCAGGCAGAAAGACGTACGGGACTTATTGTTTGTATTTTTTTATTTTCAGTGTTCATTTGCCTTTGCCATCTCCCGTTCGTCGTTTCCGACCTCGGCCAAATTCTCATCGCATTGTGACCATGACACTGGCAAACAAGTGAAATCTGCCAGGTTTTCAGTAAAGTCAAGTCACTATTTTGAGTCTTTCCCATGTGAGATTTTTATGCTACCTCTATCTCTTCATTTTTACAAAAACTTCAACTGCTCAATACCAAATTTGTGAGAATGAACCGATTTCTCCTCACTTATTGTGTGCTGGTCTTTGATTCAGAATGTGTTACGTGTGACCAGGTGTCTACGTGCGTGTGTGTGTGTGTTTGTGTGCGTGAGACACAAACAGTTTTTTGCCCAAATTAGACATTCTTGTTATTGATACCAAATGCATACTGTGATGAACCGCGTCCTTCGAATTTCGAACCCACTGAATTTGGCCTATACTGACTCTTCGGTTAAAATAAGTTGACGGCGCAAATGAAGTCATCATCATCATCATCATCATCATCATCATCATCATCATCATCATCATCATCATCATCATCATCATCATTATCATCATCATCATCATCACTGCATCATCATCCGAATAGTCATCACCATCAATCGGATTATCACCAGCATTGTCACCAGCATCACAACCATCATCATAATCGTCATTATCACCATTAGCATTGTTACTACTATCAAGAATTACGAAAAAGGGATCCCCAATAGTTTCATTGTCGCTGTATGCGCCCTAGTCAGCCGCATCAACTGTGAGTTTGTTATCTTCATATATCTTTGACAACGCGTTCTTGTTTTAACAGATGAAAAGTACTTTGACCGAAAATATTCCTGACCTGTACACGCCGACGACAACACTGACCGGTGGCAATCGCACTGAGAAAGTACCTTACTGTCCAACGTCGACAAGCTGTTGTTCAAGCGTNATTATCATCATCATCATCATCATCATCATCATCATCATCATTATCATCATCATCATCATCACTGCATCATCATCCGAATAGTCATCACCATCAATCGGATTATCACCAGCATTGTCACCAGCATCACAACCATCATCATAATCGTCATTATCACCATTAGCAGTTACTACTATCAAGAATTACGAAAAAGGGATCCCCAATAGTTTCATTGTCGCTGTATGCGCCCTAGTCAGCCGCATCAACTGTGAGTTTGTTATCTTCATATATCTTTGACAACGCGTTCTTGTTTTAACAGATGAAAAGTACTTTGACCGAAAATATTCCTGACCTGTACACGCCGACGACAACACTGACCGGTGGCAATCGCACTGAGAAAGTACCTTACTGTCCAACGTCGACAAGCTGTTGTTCAAGCGTGTAGTTTGGACAGCAGTGGAATTTATCACTAAACAATTGCTGTATGAGGAAGAAAATGAATAGCGATAAAAAAATTGGTACATTTGATTCACATCTAACCCACTCGATCATTATAGTGGCCGAAGGGATGGATGATTTTGAAGCACAGCGAGAATTAAACTTGCAAACACAAAACACGAACGTTTCACTAAACTACAGCAACTGTTAAAGATGCAGCATAGATGTGTGTACCAAGTTTCATAGATTTCAAACTATCTCGAGAATAAGGGGTTCGCGAATGAAAAACAGATCCACAAAAACGGACGCAGGCTTTTCTTAGGCCCAGATTTGAAACGGGGCAGGTAAAACTGATGTAAATGACAATGTGGCCTTGGTGGGGTTGTTAATCAAGTGAGCTCATTTGTTTTCAGACTGTACATATGGTCTGTATCCGATGGAAATCAATACTGGGGTAGTGGACACAATTTGCCGCATGGTCAACATCTAATATGCAGTCGGGCAATGTCAAATGGTGGAACTTACGAAACTTATTAACTAGTCCGTTTTCACACCTCAAAGCAACTGGATAACCGATGCAAATGGTCAACGGACCAATTCACTGAGTAATTTTAAATAAGCCAATTTTAAATATGATTAAGTGTAAACAATTGTTTGAGTAGACGGAAGAGTTAATTGAATTCATGGAAACGACAACGAGAAAATTTCAATTCCAGACGGTATAGCTGCCCGAACTATTCATTGCCACAAGAGACAAGAACGAGGACTGAAAAAATCACTCAGGGCAATCAACAACGTTGATAAAATCAAGCCCAATTTGACATCCAGGCTTACCTATGCGATTATCATCAAATTTTCCAACCAAAAACCTATCAAGTAATCTGGGCTGCCAGGGTCATTTGTACTAGTCAGAGAATTAACCGCCTTGTGAGATCTCGATTTTTCAGCCTACCGAAGATTCACTTCAAATAAGTTAGGACGGAAATTCCAAACCTGTGAAAAATATTTGAATCGATACCCTCCACCTTAAAATTTCATATAGCAAACGAGGTTGTTGGATCCGCATGCACTTCTGGCAGTTTTGCTAGATGCTGCATGGTGCCGGATATCCACAGCAGCCCAGCATCAAAACCTGTTCTCGGCAAGCGCAAGGTTTCAAGCCCGGTTTCGGCTCCGGGGATCGGTTTTCGGATGTGTAGTGTGTAAGCGAGTTTTACGTTCCACAACTCCTTAAACATTTGATGGGAAAGACAAAAGTCACTCGTTCTAATATTACGTTACGAAGATTTCGTTAAATCAACACCAAGTGCACGTTGTTGTCGTGGTAGTGGTTGACCTATTTGAGCAGTCGGTGACTGAATGTGGCATAGCTACAGGGGGAAAACAATTGTGCAACGTTGTCATTTTCTTCTAATGATGAACTGAGTACTGACATAGTATGGTATCGCTAAACGGCTGAGTTATTCTGCCCACTTGTGTATGCAGTCATGCTAGCGCTGTTGGATCTTTATCTTCATCTTCTGGAATAGAGACCAGGAGGGACACATTCGACGTAAGTTCCGTCACCAATATCTCTAGCAGCAACCAGCCTATCCGTCGGGATTTGTCACAGCCCTATTAGACGCTCATTGAGGCAGCATTTTAAAACATTCATGGAGTAAGTTCCGAAGTGAGGTCGCGCTGCCAGCCAGAAGACACACCGGAGGGAGGCCCATTGCGGTTAGCTTTAATAGCTTAAGACAATGGCCGAGCTTTCGCCAATAGCTGCAGAGTGGGGCCTCAGCAAGAAGTTTTGTCATGTGTCACCACGAATAATCTTCCACAGGCAGGTCTGATCTCGTCGAAGCAGTTGCAGGACTTAAAATTAAACTTCATAGTCGATCCCACGAAGTCCCTCGACGAGCCCTGTGGCAAACAGACCATCTCTGTCAACGTGCAGGGTAACACATCAGGATCATCACACTACAACCGCAGAAGGATACGAGTCGCACAGAGTATCCTGAATGCATTGGTATAAATACAACTGAAAGACCGCTTGATAGGCCCAAGCATGCTCCTTGCGCAGGCTCACACCTTGTTTATCTGCACCTGAGCTTTCGGCGACGGGCTGAAAGTAATGCCTAAGTCACTTTTAGAGGTTAAGGACAGCAAACAAACGCAGCAGTATCAGTCAGCAGCAAAGATCCTACCCAAGGTTATTCCGAAACGTTGACCGGCAGGTCCCAATGCGATACCCACTTCATCAGCTTGTCGAGATCGGCCTGAAAGATGTGCTTGTCGTCGGGAAACTGGAAAGCCCGCCATATATTCAGATTGCCAGCTAATGTGAGGCAAGAAGACTCGAACGTAACTCTTTGCTCTGAACCAGGAAGAGCAGAGGACCCAACGCGGATCCATGCGGGAGTCCCCTGGAGAAAAAATGCGGCTGGGAATTCAGCTGCGAGACTCTCAAGCAAATATCCCTTCCAATAAGGGAATCCTTTATCCAGTGAAGCAAATAGCCTGTTACCTTAATGGACCAGAGCTTCTGAAGCAGCAGATTGCGGAGAAATCTGTCGAAATCTATACTGAAATCAACAAAACGTTCTTGGGGTTCCCAGTTCCCTTGGGAGATTCCCAGAGTTCGCAAGCCAGAAGTAGGTTTGTGGTTCAAGGCTTCTGTGGACGGAAGCTGTGTCGTTTGGAAAATAGGAGCTGATTGTGAAGCAGGTGGCTCTGAAGATGCGAGCTTTCACGCCTTCCATCACTTTACACTTAACGCAGGTTAAACTGGTCGGGCGGCGGTTGATAGGGACGAAATGAGAGCCTCCCTCAAACAATGGACATGCTACGGTTGATGTCCACTAAGCTGGCAGCGTCCCTGCGTCCACTGGATGTGTGAACAATGCAATGAGTGTCGGGGCGATGAATCAAGCCATATCCTTCAGAACAGCAGGGTGAATGTTGTCCTTGAGACTGGGACGACTTCAGTGCCTTCAATGGGGGGGGGGATACCGGACACACTTACGCCCTCTGTGGACAGCGTCAGGGAAGAATACACCAGTGGCAGAAAAGGCAGCTGTGTCCAGCAGTAGACAGGGGAATACTCAGGGGCAAACACCTCGGTCTTTTCAGCATCCGTTTCAGTTGATCGTGCCCTAAGCTCGAGCTCAGGTATATCCGCCCTAGATCGAGTCCTTCGGCAGAAATAGGCAAGCAGCCTCTTTGGTTTGGCCACCGACTCACTCGCCCGTGATTCAAACTGCCTCGGTTTGGCCAGTTTCTGGTCAGTTCACAATTTCCGTAAGGCTCTGTACGGCTCGCAAGGTACCGCCATTTGACTAAATTCCTGCCAAGCCCGATTACGTTTTTTCATCAAGAAGAGCAGTTCCTGGTCAAACCAAGAAA
This sequence comes from Fasciolopsis buskii, assembly GCA_008360955.1. Lineage (NCBI taxonomy): Eukaryota > Metazoa > Platyhelminthes > Trematoda > Plagiorchiida > Fasciolidae > Fasciolopsis > Fasciolopsis buskii. The sequence goes on along the minus strand of LUCM01001928.1, from coordinate 190,862 downwards.
GACCCAATGGTGGGCCATTCTTGGGGGCATTAGTAGATAACAGTCTCAACACACCACCACGGACCAGTCCATGCCAGCTTCACTTCCGTGAGAGGTTGCAGAGAGGCCGCTGAACATTGCATGGCCTTGAAATCAGCCTTCCAGATGTTGAGCGCTGAGAGACTGCAAAAAGGTGGAACACGCCGGGATCAACGAATTATTGGGACGGAGTGATCGCTTGAGCCAAGAGGTGGCAGGTAGTAATGGTACCAAACCTCCGACGATCGAGGTGATGGGACCGGATCGAGGGTTGCTTCCTGGGACGTGATGATCATCGTGGGTCTCTGGACATGCTAGTAGAGAGCTAATTTGTTGATAACCTCTAAAATTCCTTGGAAAACCGGTCCGCTTCTGAGAGACATCCAGTCTTCGTTCAGTCTACATAACATGTATTGAAGTACCCTATCACCTTTCAGTGATCACCACATGCCCAGCAGCACAGTTCACCCAAGAGGTCAGGGGAGTCAGCACCAGGAGGCCGATAGTAGACGCAAAATGTTACAAAACCATTGGTCTGCACCGCGTGGCTTTGCCGTACCCGTGCGGATGGAAAAATCTTAGCACAAAAGACTGGGATCCCGCTACAGACAAAACGATGTCACCATCACCAAGCATCCGGGTATTGAAACTTCAGAATAAAGCACATCACGAGTGATCCAAGTCTCCGTAGTAGCGATCACGGCCGGCAGTTTCTGCAGTGCCAGTGATTCCAACTCGTTTTTTCTGTTCAAGATATTACGGACGTTGATCGAGATAACCAAAGCGGAGCCCCAAGAATGAGGACCTCATAGATACCGGGAATTTGGAATTAGGACGGCAACCAAAAGAGGGCTTCACTGGATACGAGGTGGCTTCCTCTGTACCCGAAAACCCCGGACGAACGGATATACTTTATCGTTCTGTTGACGTTCACATAACTTAACAATAGCTTTTTGGAGTTTCACTCTTTATGCAACATCGAGATCCCTTAGGACATCCGTCGGTCTGTACGACCGTTGGAACACGGAATTGGCTTCTTCCACGGATCCTAGCACAACTCTAACTGTTCGGAGGGGTGCAGAATCTGTCTCTCTTTGTCGAACTTGAAGGCGCTTCTTATGCAACTGGTCCGAGCTAGGTCTTCCCCACCCACTACGAAAAGTTTAACCGGGATGCTCTGCAACAGGGTTACATCGTGGTTCAGATGCATCTGAGCCGTCAGCTGAGTCGACTCCGGGACCGTCAAAACACACGATGAGTATCAGATTCAAAAAAGGGGATGTAGAACACAGAAATATATTCTCATGGCCTTGACCAGAACACAATAGATGTAGCACAGACTGGGGTTGAGCTAATAGTGACCTGACCCTACAACGGACCGTGTGAATATTTGGTTAGTTTCGTGAATAACCGTAGTGTCAGCTTCGATGTAGATGAGTTCAACCGCAGAAGTTGAACGATTATGAATAAGCTGACTGATTTTTGCATCCCTGGCAATTTTCTTTCTCCTGGACAATCTTATTTGTCATGAAGTTCGAAATGTCCACGAATGGATGCTTACGGATAGTGATTTATTAGCGGTTTTCCCAGTATCGCTTGTTAGCTAATGATCGCATTATCTATCTGCCTTCCAGGTGCTCCCGTTGGTTAATGCCGCTTCAGATCGATGTCCAACCGAGAAAAAGCTCATAGTTTATGGCTATTCACCCTCGCCTCGAACACATAATCTTTATGTGGACAAATCTTTAACTGCAGCTGTTCCTTAGTCAGGGAATTCTGATATTCAACCGATCGACCAGATTAGTGACGCAATATTTGTTAAAAATTTCAAGTAGTCGACCACAGCTTGTTTGGCTTTACAGATATCGGGCATGATACCAGCTTACCGGATGGGAAAAGTCAGTTAGTTAAATTCCCTATTAAGTTTTTTTGACGTCAGTCACTGGGATTCCTGCCAAGATCGAATCGAATGGACTAACTTTGTCCAGTTCTGACATTTGCAGGCAATATTTTCCAAGAAAATGAATGCATCATTTGATGTACAAAGGAACAAGCAGTTCTCCATTTACCAGTCCAATCTGTAATGTACATTCCTAAACCATTCGGCTTACAGTAATTGTCATTTCACTTCACCAATCCACGGTTTCCAGTTGGGCATCCTTCAGAATAAATAGTCAATATGTTGCCTTGCGTACATTGTACGAGAAGTGTGAGCGGTTTGCCCTTTTTTGTTCATCTTTTTACTTCCTTTATTGAGGAAACGACAATGTACTGCCGCTTCGGGAAGGCGGCTGCGACCAACTGAGGGTCGCCAATTGGGGGGAGTTGATTTGAAGGATTCGAACTCGCAACGTCCACATCCAAGTGTCGCAACCATCGCCGGTCGGAACGATCTACAATACGATGCTACTGACAAAAACACCTAAAACTTGAGAGTCAGAGCTTTCAGCAGCGTATCGAAATAAGAACATTTGCTTAGCCATGATGTCATGCATTGCTGACATGCACGGTAAATGAAGTTGTCCACAGCATACACCGCAACGTGAAATGTCAGTTTTCCCATCATCTTCATGCCAAACAACTCAACTAAAGCCTTCCATATTTTTTTGTGTCACGTAATATACTGCGATAGCATATGCAACTTCAGGACTTTGAAATTTGACCATAGGTTTTACAGTAACATTCTGGAATAACCTCCATTGTTGGAACTCTTCAATCGACAGCAATTTTCCCGGGCCTTTGTCGATGGGAATTCTGTATGTTATTCATCCACACGGATAAACGCGATCGACAGAGCAACATTCTGATTTGTTTTTGGTTTCCAGTTTACAACGAGAATAATGATGGTAGGCTGGTCTCATTCATATTGGGCCTGTATCACGACAAATGCACGGAAACAGCCCCCCCACTTAAGTGCGTCAGAGTTGAGACAGGGTGATTCGATAACTCACCTTCCAGTCAAACCAAGTCCATCTTAAACCCGAGACCGTTTTAAAACGTTGTTCCCAACCAGCATGAGAGGTCAATTTCTCGAAACTGAAAAATTACTTTTCAAGATACGACGGGGATTATCATTAGAGATTTCGCAAAATTATTCATTATGTGATACAAGGGTCTAACTGGGCCTTAAAAGACTGCATTGTTGTCTCCCTGTTTTCAGGTGTAGCCGTGAAAGCACACAACCCCCTACTACCATCACATGCCAAATAGCCAATCCCTGTATGCCATGTTCGAAACCCTCGCCGTATTAGAGCCACCTGTAGAGAAGTGATCTATCAGTAGAGGGTGACTGCTGTGCCAGTGGCTCGTGGTCATGTATAGTGTAGTGAACCGTCGGGAGCGTACCAGGTAGCTTGAAGGCTAAAGGTTTTGATTTACACTCGCTCATCTCGGGTACGTGTCCCAAATCGAGCAATAGTGATATGCACTGCCGATGATCCACAACAAGAATGAAACATCTGTATAGTGCTCCCACAGGTTTCTAACCGTCAGGTAAACGACAAATACTTTATGGGAAACTTAATCTCTTACTACTAACATTAAAGATTGATTAGGATAGTGGGTTTCCGTTTCGTTTGCAGAGTGGATAGTGCGATCTGGAAGAGCATTGCTACGACAGAGGATATCCGTTCATCTTTTCCATAATAGAGAAATGTCGAAACAAACTGGAAATTGTCACGGTTCAACGACAGGTCAGCTGTTAAACCAGAAGTACAAATGTCAACATTATTTTGTTAGAGTATCATGTGATTAGAACCCTAAACATCATCTGTTATCAAACAGTCGAATTGTGGTGAGTGGTTTGGGTGCAAAAATTTATCATTTTTTTTAATCTCACTTAAAGGATACAAAATGATCATATCCAAGAATGTTACTGGTAACGAGATTCAAACGTACTAATTGTTTTGTATGCCGAAACTGATTCATCTCAAACTGATCCGGACGGCTAAGTTTATCAGTTTTCATTGAACCATAACTTCCAAGCCTAGCTCTATTTAATCATCATCAATGGTAAGTTTAAATTTAGGTAACATTTTTGTTTAAATGCTTATATTATTTGATATAAAAATCAGTATCGAAAACTGGGCTCACTAGTTCCACCGGTGGTTTTGTATAGCCTAAGTGATTTAGTCACATCCGGTTGTTTCCGCAACTTTCGATGTAGAGTTTTGATGAGTTCTATCCTTAAAAGTTGCACGTAACAGTATTGCATGGATCCACAATGCTGCACCCTTTTTCGGGAACTGAAATTGATCCAAACTGTACAGGTTGATTCTTGAATTATCCGTAGATATGAGGCGTTTCAATTGCTTTGCCGTGCAAGAAACCTCTTCCAAATGATGACAGTATTCCACTAGGTGCGATTTATCTACCGCTTTACTTTTGCACTTAAGCAGTTGAAAAAATTTTCCGTTCACTAAGCATATATCCGACATACCCTTAATTGAAAGTTTGCCGATCAGGTTGGATCACGTAAACTGAAAACTGACCTCATTCGGTTCTGCGGTGTACTGAAGAAGTCATTAGCATATTGACGATTCCAAAAGAAAAAAACAACAATAAGGGTTCAACGGAGGCAACTGATAATCGCGAGGTTGAGACAAGAACAAACACCACAAACTGATTTCGACAGGGCAGACCAAAATAGAATATGACTCACGGAGGATAAGTCGTTCTGTTCGGCAGCTTGCAGATGGAAAATCTGGCCCATCCGTGGTGCTAGTAATCAGAAGAGAGCTGAGAGCTGAGAGAAAGCCCAGAAAGTGTTTAGTGAACGAAATTTCTTGTGTTGCAGGGCGTGATGCATGATTTCGAAAATTCTATCATTGATTTTGTCTATTTAGACGTAGGTACAAATGAAATATGCGTTATACCAAATGACGTTCAGAAGGAGTGAAACAATGCGAATCACAAGTGCCTGTTATTCCCTTCCCATAAAAAAATAGCCTCGTAAAGGTTACACTCCCCGTTTTCCGACATCGGTCAACTCACTGGCTAGGTAGACCAGTTACAATTGGACTTTTGTGCTCCCTGTTCAAAGAAAGAATCAACTACTTGTCTTTAACAAACGGATATCTGGACAACAAATTAACATGAAAAAATCCTGATTCACACACATTCAAGAAAGGCAAGATGCAGCTTCAGGAATAGAAAAAATATCCAGTAGCTCACAAGTTGCTTTCAAACCTGTCATTTTGCCTGCTCGTTCTCAGTGATAGTGTTGAACCCCAGTAGTTTTCTGGGATGTTCAAAGAGTTCTAATTTACTGAGAAGATTACTTTAATGCATCATAGTGACAATTCCAGAGACTTAGTCACGGACGTATCCACAAACTGACTGCTGCTAACAAAATCACTCACACTGGATGTGAACAGTTGTGTCCATATCCGGTACACATTCAAATATCATGCGCTAGTCCATTTGCACTTTGTCTACCCTCAATGTGTTTTGCCATACGTGAATAGATGGCTTAGTATAGAAAGCCGAAATTGCAAACTTTCCAATACACTGACCGCTGATGGTCGAGTAGATCAAGGATCTCTCAATCTGGACAAATCAGAGGTTCGAATGTCGGATATGATAGCTGATCGATGGCAATTCGCTGTTGTCCGGCTCGTTACAACACCTGACCTATCGAACCGCTCTGTGGTCCCGGGCCACTCCAGATTTTGGGGTCATAATTGTCGCATCTTCTTCCGTCCATGCAATGGTCCTCATTGGTTAAGAAGCGAGTCTCTTTCACCATAATTATGTGCAAGCATTTCATCGAAAAAACTCCAGAAATCGCAGTTCGATGTGAACAGATAATCCGGGTCGGTATGTTTTTATTCGGAGGCATTTTTTAAGTCGCATCATTTCCCCAGACTAAGTTTTAACATTTGGTATGTCAGACTGTATGGCAAATGAATCGCTCTTCTGCCCAAAATGGTTTTGAAATGAATTTCTTCGAAGCCAGATCCAGTTATCCCTGTACCACCTTCTCAAAGAATCTATCGAATATTTGACTTCAGGGTGAAGATGCAAATCTAAGCAGAGTGGTTCATTATTCGTCAAGTTAGGCATAAGCTGCCTTCTCAGTCAATGCATTTCTAGTGCCCAACATAAGGAACACATGATTAGGAACCTTTCCAAACGCATCGCAGAACAATGTCTGACGGCTCTTCAAGAAACCATAGCCCGAAACGTACCCATATTAAACAGCTGGTTGATAGTGGGTATAGAACTGACCATACAACCGTTTTTAGGTATCTATTAACTACATCAAACGTTTTGAGTGAGGAATTATGGAAATGATCGTTGGTCACTTCGAACTCTACAGCAGTCAGAACTCTGAAGCCTGGATTGCTCATGCAGCAAAATCGGCTTCAATCATTAAAGTTATCAGAGTCGCAAGAATCAGTTACTCACACCTAAACGTTTTTTTCCAAATCCCCTTCTTCTACCCTGTATCTGATCTTATTTGCCCGATTTTACACCTGTCTTGTTAACACCTTTCTTTTAACCTGTCGCCTTCGCAATTTCCTACTGACTTCGGGAGCCTGTTTAAACCTAAGATTGGTAGCTTGCCTCACGTTCTGCGCTTGGCAAATTTTGTCGGCTGTTTTAAATCACAAATATCCCGGCAATTTTGGACTTCATAGCATATTGTTGCTGAAATCGCTTGTCAATGTGTTTTTTCTGCCTTGTCGCATTATACACCTGCGACTCTGCCAGACTCATTGATACGGGACTTCAGATTACTTATTTTAGTTGAAACTGCATCAACGCTGGTCCTTAAACTCCATTTGAGTAGAATCCTTTCATGACTTCCTGAGCTCCACGTGACTCCTAACCTCGGAAACATAGCATAGAAAAGTAACAAAAGGTGTTAACAGAAATCTTATCGGACCCAAACCAAATCACCACGATGAAGAAAAGGACAGAATAGGACAGTGGGCAAATGCACAAACGAAAACTAATCAACTGCGGCTGACGACGAGCGAGCTACAGCTTAAAGGGTGAATGTAAGATAAGTAGATCAGAAATAGTGCAAGCATCGGGATGTCAAGACGATTACGCTAACAGAAAATTAAAGCACGGATCAACTTAAACAACGATTGTGAACATTTGAATGATCGAGAGTAACGTGGATGGACTTGAGGCATGTGGACGGGCAACGACGGTAGCAGGGGTCGATGAGCCTTGTGACAAGAAATTTAACGCCGGCATTAGGATAAGAAGGCCACGAGATAGAAACAGAGACGGCCAAACCAAGTGAGTAGATAAGAATCAAACTTGCGAACCACGGTTGGGCCAATGGAGTTTATGCACAAACGAAAATAATACATGTCCAGAATCTGATAATTTTCAATGCGATATGGAAATCAACAAAGCGGATGCAATAGAGGATTTCGATTAAATTACTAGGGCCGAATATCCGGTCCAGCATACTTCATAAAACCAAACTGATCTAGGATTTAATAACCGCCAATTGTGCTAAGCTAAACAGGCTTTCGAGTAAGTGGATGCGGTAATTCAGTCACAGAAAATCGTAGAGCAAGGCTGTCTTAAACCCAGGCAGTTATCTGTTAAAAAAGAACATAGGAAAAAACTAGCTAAATAAATGATTTGAGCGTTTGTAGTGGATTGCCCAAGTAGTAGGCTTAACCACGGTCCTTTCTTGTCCGGATGCGCGGCAAATGATGGGCAAGAGAAGTGGACAAAGATTCTATAGAACGTGGAGCGGAGCGTGCGGAGATTCGAGAGCGGCACCTTGGAAGATCGTGAGGTGCAGCATCAGCCAGATCGGAAAGCTTCTGTTGAGCAAACGCTCCACAAGTTGACAAATGCTGGTTTTCTACTTTAATGGTGTATACGTTTAGTAATATGAAAGGCACGACTAATAATTGGTAGTCTTCGAGAGGGAATTTTAAGGTTTTCCCAGGCAGATACGCAAAACCCATAGCAGAAAAGTGATGACGGATTGGAAGAAAACGGTAGATGGTATTCTATTTTACCTCCCAGTGCCGAAGCCTTCTGATTTGAGAAGATCGCGTTCGAAGATTCTTTGCACATATGCAAAGGTGAGAGATCTACCTCAGAGTTTTGTCATCTGTAATCTGTAGAAATTTCACAAGACAACGATGGTAACTGTTTTTGAGTAGAAAAATGACAGTTCAAATGGGCGGCTGATCAATAGAGAGAAATGACATTCGAAACGCGCGGATGCGTTTGGATGTAAATCTACGTATTCAGGAAAATACTGAATAAAAGCAAGTTGTTAGTGAAAATGTAAGGAATGGCCTGATAGAAAGCAACATCAGTGACAGACTTAGACAAGTTAAAGCAGAAACTAATTAATAAGTTACCGTTATACGTGTAGAACAGATATAGAGAAGAAAAATATCACTAAACACACCTGAATTGTTATCCAACGGTTCTCACATTTTATCGCCCCCTTCCAACCACCGGGATTCTATTGGTAAAGGGGGGGCGGAGAACCGACTTTCTGGGACAACTAAATGTTACCAGTTTCATTTTTTATCTTTTTACCTCCCTTTTATTAGTGAAATAACAATGTACATCATTTTACAGGAATGGGGCCACGGCCAACAGAGAGCTGCCAAGTGGGGAAGCTGACTGGCGATAGGAGGATTCGAACCCGCGACCTTCGCGCCCAAACACCATGATCTTATCCGTCTGGCCCCCGCAGGCCGGTAAATTAGGAAACACCGTGGGACAGAATGGGACGCAAACGGATCATCTGAGATTGAACATTATACAGATTTCGTCGATGCATCGGAAGATCTATAAATATGCCGCACAAATGACGTGAAACATCGTGTGAGATTAGTAAGCAAATTAGAAGGGATATCCAGCAGGTTTCATTGGAGAAAGCAGACACCTGAACGCAGCATACTGTGATAGTTTAGGAACTAATAGCTTTCCTAAACTGGGACAAAATTGTTTGGGTAAGCCAGCAGAATGGTGGTATGCTTTGCGACATTGATCTGCGGATGCATTGTTTGATCAGCCTGTGAAATACAAAAACAGATAAACCAAGGTGAGCGGAAATCCAGTGTGACAGTCAGCCAGCGTAAACAGTTACGCGGCCAAACCATCGTGGTGGTATATGGGATACGCAGCTTCCCTCGAGGAAAGAACTAACCTCAGCAATCCATGCCTTCGAAAAACATGCATGGATTCATCTGAACCCTAATTATATTCGTCTACATACAGGACAGGCCACTTCCGAAATCGGTACGAGGCTCCACACTGCCTTAGGATCAACATCAAGGCCCCCGAAATGTTTCTTCTTCATCAACCAGGTCGGGACAGGCCATTTCAATGAACTAATATGGGTTTCATAGCCTCAAACTAGACAAGACAAGATGGCCAGCTTTGAACGGGTTGATTGACTATCCTAAGAAGTACAAAAATAGCAAAACCAACAGGGCCCGAAGTCTACCGTGGAAACCAGTCAGCATGAACGCTTGCTTAATCAAACCAATGTGGCCGTCTACAGAGTTTGCACTATTACTATAACCTGATTCTGCTTCAGAAACAGAGAGTGTTCCTCGAAGTTGGGAATAAAAGACAAGCTTAACTGGAGAAGTGAATGTAATAGTCGGAGGTAAAGAAATTTGCCCTAGTAAAGAGGAAGATAGATTTGCAGGACCTACCTCAGTAGTGATACCAGTCACTCGAAGAAGCCATATCTTCGCCCTGCACAAATGTGACTGGAGTACTATTAGATGGATGGATAAAGGTATGATTAGTACTGTCGGCATCCGCAGCATAATTTACTGATGACGTTTACTGCTCCCACAACAGTTCGGTCACCGAACGTCGTTTCACTAAGTGGGAATGGGCATGCAGATGTAAATTCAGCTCAAGATGGAACTTGGTTGTGTCTGAGAATTTTGTCAAAATAATAATCAGAACTCCGACAAGCAATTTTGTAGTTAAAATTTGCGGAATTCGCAAGTACTGCGGCCAATGGTTTGACGTAGAAGATGATAGTCACAAGACAGTCTCTGTGCTTTCGGAAATCTACCTGTTAATTCGTGCGTTTCTTAATTTCAGTCACCCACGGGAGGCATTTCCGTGAATGTGACTAATACCAGAAAAAGTTTTTGCTGCTGAGTGCAAGTTGGGATCATTTGTACTTTGTACAAGAGAACAATAAACACCATGCATGAGAGCGTGAATGGTAACTGAATAAAATACTCGTTAATTTGTCCTTATTGAACGAGAATTAGGGAGGGAGGCAGTTTGGCGTATAAGATTCTATCCCTTGCCTCTTCTGATGGTCACTGATTAGGGGAAACAAGGAATGTTTTCTGCTGACAAAAGAACCTTTTAGAAGCATTTAGGATGGGTACTAAGACCTTGAAATTTTACTTGATGCTGATCGTCCACAGGAGCTAATCAACAAAGTGTCACGATGCGGAAAATCCCCGCCAATTTGCTGTAGTTATCGTAATTGGACATCAGAGTCAATTATTGCCATGCTCACATTTTTGGTTTTAATTCCGTTACAAATGCTTATCATTTAGAGCTGAAAAACCAGACACTACCCCGTGAATCGTGGCATGAATTATCTCCACGGAATTCAAAAGGTTCGAAATTACATTGGACCATAATTCGAACTCGGACACGCGCAAGCGGTGATAATTCGAACTGCTCTCGTCCAACATGAGACCTGTTTGACGACCATGTGCAGATTGTCCCAAATCGAGGCAGTCAAGAGGTTGCGAGTTCTAATAACGGCAGCTGTTATCTAATTATGGCTCCTTGATTCAGTCTACTCCCGATGTTTAAAACTGACTTCGAAATGACCGAATCTTCGTCTTCCGGTGGTATAACTAATCAAAATTATGATGACATGTAAGCCGTGGAACTTTGTTTTCCCCAAAAGTGGAATCAACAATGAATATACTTATTTATGTTTCACCGATTCGATTAAAGTTCTTTCCTTACTTTTCAGCTTCCCTTGTGATGGGATGCTTCTCTTCTTTTTTCGAACCTGATGATGATCACAGGTTTGTAAGCACGTGACCTGTATCCACTTTGCGTTAACTGCCGATGAAGATGTTAGGCGCGTTAATTTATCTTGTATGTTGTGAGCTGGAGATGTTCTAGGATTTTCATTCACGGAATCCCCTCATCAGACGACTTCATGACAATACCGGACGTTAGCTGAACAACTGGCCGTAATGCAAGGTATTCCAGTGTTGTTTTGTATCCAGTTATAGAAAATATTCTACGATAACATGTGGAACAGCGCAGATTATTGGTAATGCATTGCTAATTAGTTACTGTAAGACGTGACTATAAAATTAATCACTGAAACTTGAAGCTACAGTTTTACACATGGTCCATGGTGAATAAGTCCAACTCGTTAGTAAACGCTAATCAACTCTGTGGCATCAAGTCTACATCTGATAACCATTAAGGCTTTCAAAGTTGTGTGAATTTCTCGCAGCGAGTAGTCCAACTGTTTCTGAACGATATGCTAAACTAAAAAACGATACCTGGAAATCGCGCAGACTTTTCAAAGTTGCTCAACCAAATAAATGGAAACCGTTAGAACGATCGATTTTAGGACAATTTTTGTAACTGTAAGCATGAAACGAAGACTCTGCATTTGCTCATTTAGACAGACAAAGCTTCCATTTATTTGGTCTAACCTATTATCGGTCTTGATATTCTCATGTCGCTCTGCTGTACATTTCAAAAAATGACATCATACCCTGGCGTGCTATGTGGAGTTCACTTCACTGACAGCGGATGATTCACAAATAAGCTTCTTGCCTGTAGGATTTTGTAGTCAAAGATAGGCCTTTTCCCGCTCAGTCTTTTCACATCTGGTTAGGATGATGGTTACAACTAATCACTTTTCAGAATGTCCTCACGCTCAGCTATTGCCCAATCAGGGCAGTCCAAAAAATTCCCACTGTGAAATCCTATGTGGACCGAGTTTACCAATTGAAACGGTAAGCCGTTTGGTCGTTTAACTTCCTGATGCCTACATTCAGTGTCGAATCACGGGAAAAGGTCACTGAATATTTGTCATTGGAAGGTCGCAGTGATCCATCGTTAGCGTTAATTGATCGGTCATGGAATTTTTCGTTCAGGTGATAAGCAAAATATTGGAAAACGTTTCGGAATGCAATGAGTTTATGCAGGCTAAACCAGAACATCTGCCTGTCTTCATCCGCACTGTCTGTCTGCCTTGTGATCATGCAACCATGGTAAGGTGAGAACCTAGCGTTGTCTCTTACTCTCGTGTTATATTCTGATTGGTCACTGGGATAGCCTATTGGCCAATGCCCACTACTCTCCACTTGCCCGTTGGCGACAGCGAGTACGATACGGGATGTCCTTACAATAAAAGCGAACGGGGACATGATTACAAAAGCCAAATGTTTTGCTAGCTGAGGGGCTAATCGATTGATCCCAAGTATCGATCGGCCGATCGATGGTTTTTCCACTTCCGGATTGTATTGCAAGAGAGACAGCTGATTGAAAAAACTGCTCACAGTGGTGTTAATATGTTTTGTGGAAGTTTTATCATCATGATTCAAATGCGAAGGCAATACCGAGGATTTACCGTAACTTTCCTTTGGTTATTTCTGCTTTTGGCCGTTTTTGGCGACGAAGGACATATAGATCTGACCGTGAATATTCAAGATTTAGAGCATAAGTGAGTTACTTTCAGCGACAAATTTTGATAGAATGACTGTTTTCTTGCTGAATGGAAACGTTATTGAACCGTGAGTAATGCTGATCAAAACTAACGCAAATTTTCCACCGAACCGTCATGTCAAGTTGTTATTCACGAAAGAAAGCCGCGCAATTACCGTATAGCTGGCTTGGGTACTGATAACACGTAGTCGGTAAATCGATCACCAATCAACGATTATCCAAACTGGTGATAATGTGTTCATGCTGTGATGGTTAGTTGGCCCTAATTACCAAAGGGAGACCATCGACATGATTCTTAAGTGAACTTTTCGTCTACAGAAAAGAAAACAGTTAGGGTTGTTGTGAACAGGTGTTTCAACCGTGTTAGAGACCATCCGCTGAATGAGTCCAGCGAGGCCCAGCTGGGACGCCTACTCAAGATGCAAGATTAGCAACCACTAGGCTACTGGGCAGTGGCTTTAAATCGTTAAGTACACCTCAGCATCACATGGTAAAGAGTCTTAGTGAATTCCTGAAATGTTCATGAACAATGATCACTATTCAATGGCTAATTGTTTTTCAAGTGATGGACGACATCTTTGAAAAATCTCAGTGCACATTTGAAGAACACGACCTAGCTGGCAAGCTCGACTGGTTGATTCGTAATCATGACAATACAACAATTGCGTAGCTAAAACTGGGGTTTAGTAAGAGAAAGAAATTAAGGGGACCCATAAACCGAAGTACACTAGGGTGCCGGTTTATCTGATCGAATATTGCCCATCATTTCTTTCCCTTAATGTAACATCAGTTTCAGTCATATAATTATGAACCATTGAAACAGTCTTGTTCGTCAATATTTGTTCTCAAAATGATGGATGACTTTAAGTCACAAGGGTTCATTTTATGGGTCAAAACATTCACCATCTTTCCAAGTGGCAAAACAACGGACGATGTGAGACAAAACGGGTAACACGTTTTCGTTACAATAGAACTTATCTCCATTAAGTTAAATATTTGTCAACAGCACAGAGTTATCCGTAGAGATTGTGGTGTGGCTGCCTCTCGGTTGCCATAGTTATTTCTTTTCTTGGACAATTTCTAAGTCGGGGTCTTTCGGCTTCTTTGACAACTAATTATCTGACTATTTTTGCTTTCTGTCTCTTCAGTATGAAACAGTACACCATGTGAATTTGTTTATCGATGCTCTACTCACCACTAGAAACCATCAAAAGTTATTTCTTTGTTAAAAGTCAGCCTCTGTGCATATTCATCAGGTATATAGGTGCCGTGAATCCAGAATGGACTTCTGGGAGTCTAAGGTTGCATTCATTAGTTGTCCTGGCTGATTGTCCATGGTTTATTAATTAAAAACTGCATGATCCAATAACTATACATGGCTGGCTTTGTGCGCCTACAAATTGTTAATCATAGAGATGAATACCATAGGAAGTCTAAGCAAAGCAGAAGTTTGGCAACCGAAGTCCAGATCTTGATAATTAGATAAACACGATTACTTTTTAACTTTGCGCTACCATTATTTGTGACAGGGTATACGATAATATCTTTATTGGCTCCGCCCTTAACTGCTTCAATGTTTTCAATTCTCACGTTCCGTTTATTGATCCACTTGCGTACTCTGAAAACTGACTGAAGCCCTAAACAATCTAAGTTCACCCTACTACTAACTATTCGCCGCCTTAGCTGGCCACTGAGCAACATGACAACAGCAATTTTCTTTTTGTATGATCTATTTTGAGTAGGCGAACGACAAAACAGACAACGTCGACGGCGAAACGAGGAAAGTCGATCGATATCCAAGCAGTATTTTACCACTGGTGGATTTTGATACACGATCAAGCCACTTAATTTTAGCTATATATCGCAGGCATCAATAGTGAAACCTTTACAGCATTGTTGTATTGTCTCTTTTCAAAGGCCAGGTTTTTCACTTACAAGGACCGGGTGAATGATAGGTCATCAAATTAGCAACATTTTGTGAAGACTTATCGCAAGGCGCGAGCCAATTATTAAGAGATTGTTGGTAGAATGGCTTTGCAAGAGATCAAGGTGCTATGTGCTGCTATTTGGAGCCCAGATTTGTCTACTAGCCTACTGTGATACCTCAAGTAAGATTGGTCCTTTTAGCGAACGTGGATGTTTATTGCAGCAATTTAGTGGGCCTCATTTCCGCAGTTATACAAAATGCCCTTGGTAATTACTTGGCCACATTTAACCAGAAGAATTCGCACTCTGCAACGGACTATTTGTATTCAAAATCTTTTGCTCAGGTCTGCGTCTCCAGCTAGCATTTGGTCATGCCGACCGCTAGGGAGTGCATGATGCACAGCCACTACTGATGAAGCTGTTCTATGCTCAAAGGAAATTACAGAGAGGAAATCTATGAACAGACGTGGGCGGACTGACGTTTTGGCATCACTTTTTTTGCAAAGTGGCACCTCCAGCCCATACACAACTGAGTGCCGTCTGTTGAACAACAAGATGTTCGTACTTTTGGAGCCGATAACCGATTGAGCATTTGGATGATCGTCTGCCAATCCAGGATGTGAAACACTCCCAGCTAATCTTGGTACATGCAAGCCAATTGGTCTAGGGGCTTTTAGTGATCTTGAAAATCTGAGTTGAGTGTAGCTCGCGATGTCGGTTTTCATGAAGTTCCGACTGCTGCGACTGGCCTTTAGATCGCAAGCCTTTCAGTGCCAGTCGATGTGACTGGTACAGAAACCTTTGCAATCCAAATGCTAAACTGAGTGCACTGAGTTTGGATGTGAAAATGGGTCACTGACTCCATTCTCCATGCTTTTATGTGGGTCCCCGAGCCATCGAGCTCATAACCCAAAGCTTTGCTATATTAAGCGCAGATGTTCAGCGGATCTCTTCTTGGGTTTGGATATTTTAACTTCCATCGCCCTCAGATTTGATCGCTAGTTGATCCTCATCGCCAATTATTGATCTTTAATCGTATCTTCCTCTAAACTGGTTTCAATCTCCATTAGTTCTCTGACCCTTTTTTGGTAAGTACTGATATAATCATAAGGCTTTAAGAAAAACGGCATTTTTTTGTCTAATCCATGCCCCATTACAGCTAATGCCCATTACACAGGGGTGGAGGAGGGGATGCAGATTGGTAACCGTAACTCCGAAACTTGTGGTGCATAGAACCACGCAAGATCTCACTAGGTCGGATGCGGTAAAGAGTCGGGCCACTAAAATATATCATTCTATATTTCCTGAAGACCATAATTGCTTCCATTTCCTGACAATTACCCTACCTTTTCTTTTGTTATTCACGGCCTTCGAGAAAACAATTACTGAATCTCATTCGATGTCCTTACGAAATCACTCTCAAACCAATTATCTTTTTTGCGTAACTTAAAGTTTAAATTATTTTCGAATGTTGTTCGAAATGATTCTTGATCAATTTAAAAACTATAATGTCAAAATGACTGCTTGATATCAATAGCTACATACAATCTGTTCAGAAAACATGTGTAAGCATCGATCTGTCACAAAGCTTTGTCTACGTCTGTTTGTGGAATAACTTTGTTTCTTGAGTACGAGCACATAATCATAAGTCTAATTCTTTAACTTTGTGAGCTTTTGTTTTGGTGGGGGGGGCAGATATCTTCCTGAAATATGAAATACTAACTGTATGATAAATGCAATACAAAGTGCAAAAAACTACTCGTGATGCTTGGCTGACTATTTTTCGGACTACCGGTTTTACGATCAAATCTCAGGTTAACCGGTCTGCTTCATTTTTGTTTTCATTAAAGCTAGTCAATCTAATTTCTCTCTAAGCGTTTGAAATCGAGCCATCCTACATGCAATGCTTGTGTGTTATCATCGATCCATCCACCACTGGTCCAAGTTATTCAGAATTACCACGTGGTCTTATTGGGAATTACAACTCACTGAAACTGTAGTTTAAAGCACCTAGCCTCCCAAATATTCAAGCTCAAACTGATCTACTTATTACGATTAGGGTGTGTATTCACGTAGGAATACCCAAACGATGGATAGGCTAGGAGAAACGAGGTTACTAAGGTTGTGCCGTATGATTGTGAGAATATGAGGCTACTGTGTAAACTGCGGTGTGTAAGCCGAGATGGGCGCATCGGCTGTCTGCCTCGAACAGTCATTTGTGAGCCTCAACCCTTCAGGTCGGCTTATGCGTGAAAATGAGTCATGTGAAAAGTAACGTACCGACTCACGGATGAACATACACGTTTGGTAATTGATCTACGCGGGAATGAAACGAAGCCCAACTGACGAACTCTACCTCGCATATTATCACGAAAAATGCGCCAGTTTTATTTTACTCTGTTTTTGAAAATTGATTTACAAACTCATGGGGTTCGAATCACGGAGTTTGAAGTTTAGGTCGCAAAGGTTTCATCGCCAGTCGAGGTGACGTCGTCAGTGCAAGTGCAACGTAAACGGAAGCCTAACGATCAGAACCCCACGAAAACCAAAGACCTAAGCTACGACCAACACAAATTTTCAAATCCATTGAGTTTTAAAATTGCCACAATATAACCTAACGACTTCAAAGATGAATGCCAAACTTTATTCGAGACCCATAGCCGACTGCCAGTGTCCTGTTAGCACATGGCCTAGAAAATCACCCACGATTTCACACGGTCGTCCGGTCAATTTGCCGCTATTTCGTTTCCAACCCGGCTTGAACCGGATAGGTTGTGTTGGCCTTAAAGGTCAAACGTCTGGGCCTGAGTCACATACTTGAGTGAGAACTGGGCATGAAATGAGCATGAGCTTATCTTCAAATTTGATTAACCAAATGAATTAGCGATTACAAAAATTCAGTCGTTTAGTTTTGTTTGTTTTTTGCTACGGCGAAAATGTGCAACAAGTGACGGAATTGTGATGAGCTGATAAGGTGAAAATGGTTATCGCAAACTTTGGGTTAGCCAAGAAAAACTGTACAATGGCCAGCCAATCGATACGGCAACACATGCGATCACTAATGAGGTCTGCTTAGCGATTGACAAAGAATAATCATATCACGCCATTATAAAAGGTTGCTTGGATTCACCCCCGCTACTATTTGAAACGATAAAGATTATTCCCCAATTATTTATAAAACTGTTTCTTCAATATTTTACCGCGTTGGCACATCACTGGCAGACGTGTTTGACGCGTCGACCACCACAATTCATCCAGTGTCGTTCACAGCAGTTAAGGTCGCCCGATTTCGACCGGACTGAACACAGTCAATGTGCAATTTGCGTGAACGATAAGCGCCGAGCGTAATTGTTGATGATTCTAACTAATGCCTTGGACGTTGAAAATGCGTGTTGATTATTGCCGAAGTTATTCGTTTTTCGTGAGATTCTGATCGCTGAGTTTGGCGTTTAGATCGCAAACGTTTCATTACGAACGATATCACATCGATTGATGATGAAACTCTTGTGACCTAAAAGCCAGGTTCAACACTCAGAAGCTCACGAAAATTACTGTCATGTTACACCCCTCGGGTTTTCGAAAAAAAATACGTACATTCCGGAAACAGAAACAAATTAATCAGGTTGGTAATGTGCGATTTTTTGCGCAATGTGAAAATAGCTAGAAGGATGGATACTAACCACATTTGTTTTTCATGATATCTGCAGTTTATGTCTAGAATAACAAAACGAGGAAAATTGCGCATGCATCAACATCATCGCTAAACTTTATACAATAGGGAATACGCATCATAGGTAACACAAAACCATCCAACTCAGTCTGTTACCCTGGGTATTCAATAATAGAATATTCTATGAACCGGTACTTATTACTCCATTCCGCACGTGAACGATATTCAACTTGTCACTCCACCTAATGTTAACGATACTACTCAAAACATCGATGTCGAAAACTTCCAAGCGACGTGTATTTTTAGCATGGAAACTCCCCTTCTTGCAACTATGCTACAAAACTGAGTGCACTATGGCACTGTACACGAGACCCAAGAATTTCAGTGGTAAACCAGATTGACGCAACTAGTATTTCAAACAAGAGTACCCCACTCGAACCTTGGACATGTCCGTGATCACTTCCGTTACCATGCTACCGGCCGGAGTAATTGATACGATCTGCAATAGTTGGCTTCTCATCATCCAGGATCAAACAGGGAGCTACCGATAACCAGTCTTCTAATATCACTTTGGATTTTAAAGGTGATCAACATCACGAATGGAGCTGCACCCCTACCCGGTCTGCCAAGTGCACGTTGTGCCTGTTCCGCGCACACGACCACGCACACATGGTTGTCCGTACAATTTAGATCAGGCAACTTTTTTCTCATTTGCCAGTTCAACGATTACATTTTGAAGACCATTTAAATCGTCCTTTATTTCCTGGTCTATAACGAAACCGAACAAGAATGGCGAAATGTGACACCTATGCAGAACACCGCTAATCGCCCCCAAAGAACTCGAGGGTTCATAGTGTACACTATGTGACGATGAGTACACGAATACAGATTCGTGAAATTCTCATATATACTTTCACGGCGAGGAAAACTGTGCGATTCACCAGGTCATGTTTACCTTCCTTGTAGAAAAAAACATTGCTGGGCGGTGGTGTACTTGGCGCTTTTCAAATAACTGGCGACGGGTGAAAATCTGGTCGATGTAACCTAGACCTGTGCGAAACCCCGCCTGATTTCGTCGGACGTTACTATCTCGAACCGGCATCGAATCTTGTGGCATTACCGAAGCGTAAACATTCGTAACTACGGCAACTAAACTAATCTCATGGTGATGGCTGAACCCACTGCCAATTCCCCTCCTAAAGATGAGTGAAATCAACGACGTACCCCACGATAGTGACCTATGCTCTTGATTCAAAATTTGTCTTTATCAGGGCTTCTCTATTCAGTTAGAAAAGAACTGCAAACCGGCCGATGTTTCCCGTCTCAGCAGTCAAATATTGGACTTCTATTTCCTCTGGGAAATCATATCTCCACAGCTGTGGATGCCGGGGTGACTACCTTAGAGCACAGCCACCTAAACTGGTCCTTGCATTGTTCAGCCGAAAATTAAAGCCCCTGCTTCCGGCCAAGAATTGGTTCCCCATTTTTATTCCAGACTGTTTCACTAACCAAAGTTCTCCGTCCATGGGTGTCATACACACACTTAGGCACTCTTTAACTGTTACCTGAATCAGCTATTACTTCATTTTTTGGGCATCTTTAACCCACCGGTTTTGCACGATATTCCTTCAGGCTTAAAGTGACTTTACTCAACTCCTCGCGGTTAGAGATCTGGCTTCTTTCCTCCTTTAGATTCCATAACTCCTGAGCAACCCAGTGCCTTTGGTAGACAGCAGATTTAAAATCTTAGGCAAAACCTGCAGCCAAGTGCATGGCTCTTTTGAATTATCGCCACTTCTTGGGTCGTTCGATAGTCATTGCTCCCAACTGGTGCGAACAGAATAACCATAAACATTCGAACGCTAATCAAGTATAGGGTTTGTCCTGAGAGCCACTGATCTTCAGTGAAAGCTACATTATAACTAACGCATGATCTGATTTTTTTGTACTTTCACCCATACCACCTACACCATTGCACAGAACAACCCCAGCGGTAGCGCACTTCATTACGGTCGGTCTCACTCTGATTGCAGGTGGAGTTGGAGTGCTATGCTGCTGTGCTACCCAAACGGTGCCGGAAACTCATGTTAGACAGGAAAGATTATTACCTTCACAAATCCTGAAAAGCGGTAACATTCACCTAAACTGGATTCTGATGCGCAAATTGTGCATTAAGATCGCTTGCTACCACTACGGCTACAATGCAAGAGAACGAAAGTGACAAAATCGTCATAAAACTCTTGGTTTTGGGGTGTCAGTGCTGCCTTCTGTTGAAGAATATGCCAAGATGGAAAATAAGACTCCGTTTACACAGCTTTCCCTTTGAACGCCAACCGACCGCTGGAATCTTACGACACAACTTTAGTGTTTGCCAGTCAGGACCATTACTAAACTGAGTTGACTCACAGCCTTAGGTGCGTCGTCTCCTGAGATGTGCAGGAAATATCTTGATGAAACATTGGGCGAAGCTAGTAGAGTTACATTATTAGAATCCTAAATTCGTGCTTCACTAACACCGATTACCAGTGATTCCATTGTGAACGCTAAACACGTCCGTTGATCAGTTTACATAGCACTGCGTGCGTTGAAGCTTGTAATAAATACGAGCTATTCGGGTAAAAACCACTGACTACACTGTCTGATAATGAACCGTTGAAAGTATCGACTATGAAATCCGTGGGGGCATTGCAAACATGTGGAGGAACTAGAGGGAGACAGGTGGAAACAGAAAACATAGACTGAATAAAAACTGTGAGCTGCAACATACTTATCACTACCCACCTAGTAGATACTGGGAAGGATTCCAGCCGCTAAGCAGAAAAACGATCAGGGTTCTGAACCAGAGCCTTTGATTTTCACAAAACCTTATCGAAAATGCGGCGAGCCTGGTTGAGTAGGAGTCCAGATACCCGGATGATTTATTCTCCCACTCATTCTCCTGACTGAAGTGTCAAGTTAACCCCAACATCAAAGAGCTGAGGGCTACTTCATCAGCCGTCTGCCCATTGAACTTATAGGTATGTTCAAATGTTCGGCTTGAGAAAGGCCAAGCTGTATGGCTTTTTTAGTCATTGATGCAAGCAAGCTGTCACGCCCTGTCAAGCTGCATTCACATTGTGGCGTTTCACAGATGCACTTAAGACCGGAGAGGAATTCATAAGTCTCTAACACTTCCACACTACTGGAGATATTCTCCTATTTTTCAGAATGCCAATCGAAAGAACTTGAGCGCGTTGCAAATTGGCGATGTTTATTTGATCGTATCAGCTGGGAGGCTTACTTTATTCTAGGTTATTTGGGGAATCTTGTATCAGAAATTTTGCCCAGTCTTTCAGTTCCCGTTGGCTTTGTTTTATCCACAAAACACTGTGTAACTTCTCACCAACAGGGATTAGTTTGCTCATAAATCCCGGCACTTCACCGTACCTTGTGAGGCCTAATTTGTAAAATCCACTTTAGAGTTAATTTTCGAGATGGATATTATTTTCTTTCTGAAATATTTAAAATCCTTTGGTGTTTCTGTCAAGCTAACGAACTGAGCAACAAACCTCCTCTGAAGGAAAGAAAACTGCTTAGAACCAGATGAAAGTCCGCAAAATATTACTTATTGACACCCGAAATAATGACTTTTACCAGGTCCAGGAGTGAGTGCGCTCCGTTTGACTCTCGAAATACACCCCATGACAGTATTATATAACAAAGTACAATTCCGGCGGGCGGATTCGATGAATCAAGTAACAATTATTGTTAAATTAATTATTTTTTTAACGGCTACAATTTGGGGCACTCAATTTTTACTTCGCTGATCGCAATTCAAGACGGAAGCTGGCAATGATACCTTGATCTCCTCCAACAAATCAAATAAAATCTCTTGACTTTAACAGCATGGATATTGCTGTCGACGAATTTCCTTGGTAGCTCATTCAAGTTCGATAGTTGGAGAGTTCAATTCACCCTACATGGTGATCGCCGACTGTTACGTAATTTAAGATGTTCTGGTGTAATTAGTCTGGAGTCCTTAACATTTTAAAAGTTGCATCCAATGATTACCGAATTTCGTAAGTTTATCAGCAGCTTCATTTCATTCCATAAGGTAGTAGATTGTATTACAATCATTTGGACGTGAGTGAACTTGGTCACTAAGCTAAGCTTACGTGAACAAGAAAAGTGGAAATACAGAAGGAAATGAACACATCCTCAATTTGATTGGAAAGATCTCACTAATAGTACTTGACCACATCTCATCTGCATTTCCTCGTCTACTCAGTCTAAGTCACGTGAAGGTCTCAGGGTCAGAATAAAAATACGGGGAGAAAATGTTACTTTGACTGAGAATATCGAGCAACAATAATCGGGTTTAAACGTGAGATAATTTATCGGCGATTGAATAAAGATAAACTTTTGTTTGTCAGGTGCGGCATTTCAGGTACGAGGAAATCAGAAGGGTGTATTCCTTCACGCTAAGATATTGTTGCCAAATTACGGTCACTTGTTACAAATCAGATGCCCAGGGAGGTGATATAAGTTTAGCAAGTTGCTTGTTCTTGTTATATGATTTAGAAAACTTTGCGTGGCTCGGACTAGACTGCCGTTCACCCACGTGAGTCCGACAGTTAGCACAGCTTGTGTCTCTTATAAACTGCCAAGTGTCCAAAACTGTACACTCACCGACTGACTCTACGGTGTGCTCCGCCGTTTAGTAGCCACACTGTACAGAAAACCAATGGCATTTCCCTTTCCCAACTGCCGCGATTTTTCCTAAACTGTTGTGTTTATAGTCTAAATGATAGATAAAACCGTGCTTTATGTTGTGGCTACTAACCGACAGTCGTAGTCTACTAAACTTTCCCGTTTTTCCATTTGAGGCTCTACCATTGGCTATACTATTCTGGTTGAAATATTATGCAGTTACTATTCCATAAGCAAAAAAGGAAGGCAGAAAAATTATTATTAGTACTCGTGTTAGAAAACGGTTATTGTTAGGCGACAGATAAACCTGTGAAATAAATTATCCAGAAATGTTACGCGCTCAAATGAATCCATCAAAATACCTTACTTGGATGGGAATTCAAGCCATGGACAGGGGAATGTCTCAGTGGGATGAACTCAGGGCCCGAGTTGATTGATAACGCAGAACAACTTTACGGTTGGTACTATTCAGTGTGTATGATGCGGTTCGAGGAAGTCAGATAGAAAAATCTAACATTGGACAACGAATTCAAGAATCTGGCACACTTCGGTGTGCTGAATACAAAATAGCCTGGCCATAGAGTTAGTGGATTGCACTTCTATAAATGACTAAAAACCCTGTTGAAACACTGGGAGCATAGCCGACTTGTGACTAGCCTACATAAAAAATGTGTATTTATGATCATCATCTGTGTTTTGTTGTTGTCACGAAATCTGAATTTACTTTCAAAACTGGAGTTCACTGATGTTAGCGAAAATGAGAATCTAAGATAATTACTATTCAATAAAATTCATCTATTCTCCATATGAAGGCCGTTAGAATAAAAAAAATAGAAGAATGTTTTTTTCGGTGCAGGTTAGATGAGTTCAGGCAGCTACGTAAAAGTGATTAGAATACAATCTTAAACAATTACGAACGATGCAGTGTGTCTTGCGTTGCTTCATACTGCTTCTACCAAGGTATCGATTAACTCTTTGTCTCATTTCATTCTCGACACTAACCTTTTGGTGACAGCATTATCAGTGCGATATAAATAATCCATAACGCTTACAAAAATTCACTTAGTATTTTAATTCATTTGCTTCATCCACTTACCATACGTGCAGTTCAAACCGATAGGTTTCAAACAATTAGATTGTTTCAAAGAAGACATCTCAAATCTCAACGGTTCCTTAAGAGATCAATGAAATCTGCACTTTTGCATTAGTTTCATCACACAAAGCTTTACTGCACTTTTAATACATGATATTCTATGAAAACTGCTTATCTTCAGCCTGTCTGAGCTGTTTTCCCTCATTAGAGGCATTTATTTATAAATGAGGGAACAAGATTACAGACCCTAACTATGCGTGAGATCAGTCGGCTCCTGCGATCCGTAAAAGATGTCATCAAGTCCATCTTCCGTTTGCTCTACCGTTGGAATATAAAACTAAGATTGCTGGGTGGCAAACTGTTTTCTGGAAAGAATGAGAACTCCTTCATGTGTTTTGCACATAAATCGTCTAAATGCGATTTTTCCCGTTAACCATACGACCACATTGTCATTTTCCATCTGTCTGCCCTATCCCAGTTGGAAGAGACTTTGAACAATGACCTCTGTGGGTCAGTTAGCTCCGCGCAGATAATCCGGTCTATTGACTTAGACGGTGTCGGATAAGTTCAAACAAGCGAACGAACTTCCACGTGAACTGACAACCTTGGTAGCTGAACACCCATTTAGATCACATTACATTCTATACTCTTAACATCCGGTCATAGTAAGTCAAACAGACGGATGATCGCATTGTCTTAAGACGACTGGGGAATTTTTAATCAATAATGCTATCTTAGTACATGTTAGTAGTAGGAGATTGAATGTTTCCATGAAATAATTCACCATGTGATATCATCCCTCAACTTACCATAAAGAAACAACGGAAGCACTGTACAGCTATTTCATCCTTGTTAGGAATCATCAGCAGTGCATATCCACCGCGCCCGAATTGGGACGCGAACCCGAACAAGGACGAACGATTCTGAGTCGAACGCCTTAGCCATTACGCTACCGGGCAGGCTCTGAACGGTTCGTTGAGCTTCAGTCAGTTCGGGTGCGGTGGATATGCACTGCTGATGATTCCTAACAAGGATGAAACAGCTTTACCGTGATTCCATGGTTTCTTTATGGTGAGTTGAGCGATGATATCACATGGTGAATTATTTCATGAATGCTATCCCAGTAAACACTGCAGGTAACCGAAAGCCGCAAGTTGGGTCTATTTGACGTCGTACCCGGTAAACACCAAGGATCAGTGCTAGGTTGCAAGCAACTGTGTACTCCATTGGCCAGTCGTCAGATAATTCCTTAAGTTCACTTAGATACTCCCTTGTTGAATAAACATTTTTTTGATACTTTATAAAGCCCGCTTCTCAAAATACTATAAAGATTCGGGTGTCATTTTAATCTGCTCATTTCATTGGAAGGTAGGTTTCCAGGAGAATGAAATGCACCACTGCGGACAAAATGGTTACCGCATATCTCCTTCAACTAATACAAGTGTTACCAAAAAGTCATTTACAACGAGGAAAAATGACCCGCCTATTTTACGCACAGTTCACCGCCTTCGGTGTGCTGACCACTTTGTTCCGGCTCACTGTCTAGTAAAATTGATTTCGATAAATTTAACGAAGATCTAACACTCATATACCAATCAAAAAATCACTGATTTCTTTTGTTGTGTAATTTTTAGAGCCACAGGTGGTCTTTGGTACAAACAGTCCCAGTTCACCGAGAATTTACCACAAGAAACTCAATTTATCTTTCCAAAATAGATGATTTCAAATATGTCGGGACACTAGGACAAAACACTCAACACTGGCCTTTGCCTACGGAAATCACTGGGGGGAAAACTGCCTCGTTTTCCAATTTAGCACTTCTCTGGGTTTGTCAATTCTACTTATGTGAGCCAATATGTGCTATGATTCTGCACCGTGCTCTCTCTCGTAAGGGGGATTGCCCAAAAAGGATTATCCCCACTCTGAAAAGTTTTACACGACCGTAGTTTTGACCCAACCTTGACACCTTATGACTTAGTTCGAGTGTCACACCCTAATCATTTGGGAAATTTTGTACAAGAATACTTTGACAAGTGGCCTGCATTTCACATTGGCTTTTCTTTGGGCTGGCAACACGCCTCGACTCGGTCACACACAACCCATTTCTCGTAGTAGACTGTCTTTTTACAGACATTCAGTTTATCTGTTCCCAACGTGCGTACAAACAGCCATATGAATACGGTACAGCTCTGCATTTGATTGCTGATCGCTTAAACCATGTGCAGATGGATCTCTAACGCATATTCTAATTCATCTAGGACGGACATCTTGTGTATAACTGCTTTGAGGCTTAGTTAGAGCTGAGAAGTAAAGTCCTCTAAATGCTCTGGGCACTCCATGGCTGCGAACATTAAACTTTATTCAAGGAAATAACCATTTCCCGATGAGGAGAAAACCAATGAAATCCTTGAGCAAGATAGTGGCCAATTATAATCCTGTATTTAAATCGTTCTTTGAGTTGCGACTCTGGATTTGTCTCACTAAAATGACTCGGTTGACTGGCTCAAGTAACATCCTGTATATGATCTAATGTTTATCGATCTTTCACCCAACCATGCATCACGAGACCAGCACTATCAGAAGAACGTAGATATCACTTTGTCTCTATGTCGTCAACTGCGTACGGTCTAAACATCTGAGCACCCCATTGACGTCCACCATCCCCTTAAATACTACTGTGATAAACCCCATGTCATTGCAGCCATCATTTGACTTTATTGTCTCGTTACTTATCTCTATCTTCTACCGTTTTACTTTGTGATATCCGCGACCAAACATTCAGTCAGTGAAACTCCTTAAGTCAGCGATAATGGATGTTCATTGGTGGATCAGTATCACCTTAGTCACTTAGGAAGAGCAAGAAGTATTCAATGCAAGATGAACGTTTTTTATTATAATCGTTATCAGTTTTCGTGACAGCAAAGCGTCCACCTGAACGGTGTGACAAAGAAAGAGAAAGCGACAATTCATAGTTACGGTAATCTTGAACGAATCAACCAGACCACCGAAGTTCGGCCTTGTATTATTGGTCATTTTATGGACTGCAATAGTTTGCTGGGAAATAACAGGAAGCTGAAAATAAATCATCACGGTGCGTGATTGGAGTGTTCACTTTTCTCCTAGAAGCACAGGGTGTTCTCGTATTACTCAAATTGTCACACTGGTTGACAGCTGCAGTTCTTTTTCATCTCCTATTCAATTGTTAATTTTGTCGTGTAACTGAAATGACTAGTCATCCACCCCAAAGTGGGCAAATATTCTTGAATGTTACCAAGTAGGTCGTGGCCAAGTTGTCGGTTGGAATGAGTTTCCATTTCAAGTTAACCAAATACGATTACTATGTCCCAGTTGCTTTGACCAGCTTCCACTGTCTGTTTCATGCAGCTTGTCTTCCAATTCGTCAATAGTAGAAATGACACTGTCATCATCGTTTGTATGGTTGTCGCCAGTAAAATCCCTTATTCACTCGAACAAGATACAAAAAGTAAGCAAAATGAATATTCCTCTGTGTAGTTGGCTCAGCTTATACTGAATTTCTAGCCATTGAAGTACTATACTAGTTAATGGGACTTTCCTACAAATGCCAGCCTTCTGATGAAAAAGTAATTTGTCAGATAACGGTTATATATATATATTTCAAGAATGTCGATGCTTGTCAAGTACCAGTCGAATCGTGGTATCACGGTGGGAGAAACAAACAGAAAACTGGGAGGGGATACAATTTTGTGTAAGTTGCACCACCTTTTCAATTTGTTCCAGCCCGTTCGTTCTCGTCGTCTACCCGTGATCGTTTCTAATACTATTGCGGGAGCATTATACAACTTTGCGATTTCAAAGTGAAGTAGCATAGACCGATTCTTGCAATACGAAAGTGTCAACCTCGTACTAATTCTCGTTGGCATTAAGAAACAAAATATCCGGATTTCGCAACACCGTAGAAGGATTGGTTGAATGCATGAAGTGATATAGGTGAAGTGATCACATCCTATGCCTCTCCTTAGCTGAAGTCTTGTAAGCTAAGTCAGCGGTCAGTTTGTTAGCCAGAATGGATGGCGCAATGGCCCTCCAATATATACATATATAAATACGTACAAATATATATATATATATGTATTGTAAATATTAGAAGGCACACAGGGTTATGACGTTTACTGTAAAGTTTCACTCAAATTACAATTATATATATGGACATATGGATAAAAATTCATAAAATGGAATCATACAAAAGAACTGCGGTGAAATAACGCCAATTCCCGGCAAAGCGTCCAAATATTCCTAAAATGTGTTTGTCGCATTAACAAGCACTCTACCACTGAGTTTGTAAAAATGCGAAATCACCTTAAACACAAGGACGATTACGTACCTGTTTGAAGTGTTCATGTGCACTTTTTTGCGACTTCGTTGTTACCCGCTGTGACCATTCGCAAAGTCATGATTTTCCTCAAAGCTAGAATTTATCTTTTGCTATGATTTCCACGTCCAGTTTGTCTCTAAAAGAGCCCATTGCATTCAGAGATACAGTTGCCCAATTCATTTAACAGTCGATTTTGTTGTTCCACTGTCAGGAGAAACAAATACACGAGGACAGGTGCAGCGAAAAAATTACAAAACACATGTCAAGCCAACAGAATTTTTATACCTCGGTCAAAAGTTGGGTATTTTGCCAATTTAGGGAAGTTTAGACCACAGTCAAATTGTGTGCAAGGCATGTGACCGTTGAGGTTATTTGGATAGGTTCATTCTCTGCATAATGGAAGGAACGGGGTATATCAATGCTAGGGACCTGATCTCACGTCCAACAGCCAAATTATCGCCATGTCTTAAGCCGGAAAGGAGTCGAAGGAAAACAGACTGTTATGTAATTTGGAGAAAAATGAAGCGGTGAAAAATCACCGTGGGCTAGCACAAAGATTGAGTCGATTGACTTACAATCCGTGATCGCAGTTAGGATCTGATAGTCATGCACTACTGATGATCCTTTGAAATGATGAACTAACTGTATGGAGATGACAGTTGATAAAAATCACCCCTTAGTACTCGAGCAGATCAAAAGTGCAAACAACTCTCATCAAAAATGCTTTTCTGAGTCGATCAATTGATAGGAACCCAAAACTCATACGAATGACTTCGGAAAGGAACACAACATGACTATTGGTCAGATTAAAATTACTCCGTATGAAGCTTTGATCTCAAGACTGTTTGTGGTGTACCATTGAGCAGGTTAGGAAATATGACAATAATAGGGAACAATATAGCCTCTCCCAATAAGTTGAAAAGTTAGGAAACTGTGTTTACTTTTTCTAGGGGGAAAACAAATGATCATTTGAAAATCGATAATCGATGAAACAGAATGACACAATGTGGTTCAAATACCTTATGTTATTCATCATGAGTATAAAACTACCGCTATAATACCGGCACCTATTCTGTGCTTCTGGGTGATACCAACTGTTCCAACGAATCATGTTGAATCCAAGCCAATTTGCACATAAAAACGGTTCAATTTACCTAGATTCGATTCGGCTCCAGATACAAATTGGCGTCGTTAGTTTGTTATATTTTGTTGCCGTTGGCGTCGATGATGTATTTCACTGACTGTTTTTTGTGACTGTTTTGCCAAACCGCACCAAAATAAGGTGCAAAAAACCAATCACCGTTCCCCAGTAGTTGTGATGACTCAGTTTGGCTTTCAGTGGCACAAAGTAAACCCTATATTCACCTCCAGAAACGGTTGCGTAATATACACGTAGAGAGAGATCCATGTGCGTGGGTGTTGACTGGTCATCTTCCGTCATAAACCAGCCATTGATAACAGGTTATTGTGTTGATTGCAAGGTATGATGTCACAGACAGGACAGAAGTTCTGTACAATGGTGATTTTGATGACGTGATTTCATTCAGAATGTCTTTGATGAATTAGGGCGGCATGACGAGTCAGCTGGACCACGCCGATAGCACGTGGTCTAATTGCAAACTTATTTTGTCCCAGTTACTAGTTTCGTGATCCAGCACAACGTGAATGATTGCGTGCTGAAGCGCGCATCATACACGAAAGCTCGTTGATGAATTACAAATACAAATGAACAAAACAGTGCAAGGCATACAGTATACAGTATACTGCTGTTTATGTTCAAATAATTCCGTTTTCTCGCTCTTTCTGGGCAGAATTGTGCCGGGTTTTGTTTTTGCCACTCTTCTGATGCCTGGGAGAAATTTGGCTATAGTAAGGAAGAACAAATAAAGGATAGCACAGACACCAATCCCAGCAATCCGAGTGCATTGTTCTTCTGAAAAAATGTAGCACACGAATACACGTCCCATTCGCAGTCACCATCGATGACCGTAACTAGCTTACAATTAAAGCTCCTAAATATTCTCGTCTACGTGTAAAGATGCATCAGCAAATACCATGAATTTATTTACAGGTTCTCCTTATTAAATCCGTTTGTAGGCTGTAATAATGCAAGTGAAACATAAGGGACCTTGGATTTCTAAGTAAATGCGTTTGAACATAAGGAATAAAACTCTACTGGGGCATGGAAATTATATAAACATTTTTAAAAACGTCTTAGAATTTATGCTAGTCTAAATTCATGGATTATAGCAAACTCGCCTGTTCAACAAAAAACTTATTTTGTCGAGATTCTACTCACGATTGCGCAAGCATTTAGTGACTAAAGTTAGTTATTTGTAAATAGGGGTATTTTCTGGCAAGCTGGATCTAATAGTCATCGTTGGTCACG
The DNA here is from genome assembly GCA_008360955.1 of Fasciolopsis buskii. Classification (NCBI taxonomy): domain Eukaryota; kingdom Metazoa; phylum Platyhelminthes; class Trematoda; order Plagiorchiida; family Fasciolidae; genus Fasciolopsis; species Fasciolopsis buskii. The sequence goes on along the minus strand of LUCM01001928.1, from coordinate 160,033 downwards.
AAAAGAAAAATTTTCATTTTGGCAGGATCTTGGTTTACATCAAAGTTGGCCGTGCCTCAAGGTCATTTGGGCGCGCCGCGCTAATCGCTTACGTTGTTAGTGTGACACTGAGGGAGTAAGCAAGAAACAGCAAAATCTTCTAGAGTCATAATGTGATGGATAAGGACCTGATTGCAAGCTAATGGTTGATTCAAAATTTTCTATTTAAACTTTTCCAGTCTTTTAAACTAAATAGGGACACCATTTGTAACATATTGAACAAAGAAATTAGGCCAAGGGACTAAATTTCATGGACGAAATTAATCATATCTGAAAGTGTCCTCAAAATTACTTATACTCATATTAAAATCTCACGACAGAATTTCCTTACTTTAATTCTGTCGCAGATTATTACTGATATTTCACGTACTATATCTGCTGACGCTCGGAGCTTTTAAATAGTATCCAAAAACTCCGCGGAAAATGGTTTATGGAGTAGCGGTTCTAATTCGCATTGGGATTAGAGGGAAGAACTTTTGTCGTAAAATGTTAACATGACTATAAATAAGGTTCCATGCACCTTCGGATGGAATTGACTTACTCCAACGAAAGACCTGATCCTGGCAATATTTTATTCGTCTCTATGTGACGTGAACAATCGGGTTGTTTGGGTTAGACCGATGTTGATGCTAAAGCATAAAATTCCAAATTGACCTGGGTTTTTTAATCAGTGTATTTTGCTCTACATCGTGGTGCTAAAAGATTTTGTTAGTTTTTTTGCTCATTGCTTTATGGTCACGATAACAATGTAAGCACTTGAAGCAGCCAGCCTAAATGACCTTGACGCACGGGTCACTGCGATGGCAACCAAGGTCTTTCCAAGACGAGAAAATTTCTGTTCATGATCAACCATGATTTTCGGATACAGTTAAAGCAAAATACCACAAACAACAAGCAGTTACATTCTGTCCATGAGTCCGGGAGCAATCGTGAGCAGAATGCTCTACAAAGTAAGTGTTTCTGTTAGGCAAGCGGGTTTGTTTCCATTTGTGGATGTAACCTGGGGTAAAACCTAAGATCATTCCGAATTCTTACAAAATTTCCACGCTTCAGTACGATGTAATTTTTTATGTACTTACGAATCAACCTAGATAGTCAAGGTCACCCGTATTTAGCGAGCCTTTTGCCAGCCTGCAAAGGGATGCTGTAGGGGAAAAGTGTAAATGAATTCATGACATTTACTGAAGTTGCTTTTAACCTCGCAAATACTAGAGCCCTAAGAATATAAGCAAGGGAAGTTTTGAATGGATCACAGTCGGCGGTGCCTGTATTTCCCACCAACACAGGTGCTTCGTCTGACATCTCCGCTAACCAAGCTTTAAAGTGATTAATGGACCTGAAATGCTACTGATTCAATTGGTCGGAGGACCGATTGCCAAGCCCGAAAATCTTCTCGGCTTACCTCATTCTGAACCAAATTCACTTAGGAAAATCGAACTTCTCCATTGTCTCTTTCGCGACCTGTAAGGTCCTTTATTAACAACCCTATCTAGAGATGCATTTGTTGGATGTTTCTATTCCCTATGTAGCAGTAACGTTACAGGCCTCAGTAGCCGCTTCTCAATTGAAATACGGACATTTTATTCTAGAAATTGGGACACGAATGCGAGGAAAATCTATGTGGAGCAATTCTAAAATAAATTGAAGAGCCATTATTTGTAATGAAACTGTGATCGGTGTTTCACAATTAAGGTGCTCTGAATTAAACTACATCATAAATATTTAATGACTAATAAATGTCTTTAACCAAATCGCCAGGTGTTATATTTGTCGGCTGTTTAGAAATAGAAAATCACTTACAGAATCGTTTTTATTGACAAAAAAATGCGGTAGCAACCATGATAATTTTTAAGTTTTTCCCCTCTATAAACTTGTTGCTTTCCGACCTTGTCCGTATATGATATGGTCAAGCAAACATGACCCGGCAATTTTGTACACGAAAGCAACCGATTGGTTTCGCGATTATTACTACTTGTCAGGCATGTGTACAACGCATCGCCCTATCTAACCATCTCTTGTTTGTACACTCCATTATTAGTTTTCCAACGTGAATACCATTTGAATAGCTGTGAGCGTGAATAGATGATTAGTTCATTTAAGAATCATGCACTGATTCGTCGTATCCTACCCAGTTATGCTATTTCGTCGAACACACCCTCACGTATACATCGATGTAATCAGAGTACTCGAGTCAATCCTGCCAACAACTTCCACTGGTAAACCGTATCCTACGAGGGTTTATTCTGAGATTTTGGATTTTCAGCATTCTTTTATCAGTGTTCTACGCAAAACCTAAGTTTTACAATTTATGTTTTCAATTTCAATGAAATTCGCAAAAGATATGGCCTTGAAAATTTTCACGTCAGTTGTTTTACATATAAGCTGGAATTAGAAAAAAATATTAGAAATCCAAATGGTGAACTTCGTATCCCAATGAAAGTCCCCACGTGACCATTTACCACTGTATAGCAACATTCAATTTGTGACGGATCCCAAATGGCCAACTTAATGATGCCTTTTAATATTCAGTCGAATTCGAGTAGACCGACTTCTCGCCCGAAGATTTTATTCCACCTCACAAGGGCATCGATCGGTGCAATTGTCAACAAGGAGTATGAAGATTCTGCAATTCTTGTGGTGTTTTTTTACTATCAAGTAAATTTTCTCGAAATTTAGAACGCTGGTCGGCTTTATCTGTCTCATTTAGTCGGTCATCGGAGAAAAACGATTGTCGAGGTAGTCGTGAGACGGCGCAGCATCACTTTGATCTAGCCTAAATGTTAATTCAGTTGCTTGCACACAGAACGCTGGTCTCTATTAACTCCGAACTCTTTCAATTGCTTTTGACGCAAGATTTGCAATGTCTGCCATGAAATATCTTGTTAATGTATTCACAGTATTCTGTGCTTCGTTCCAGAGCCCACTTTGGTAATGAGACAGAGATCTTTCTTTTACCTTCTCTCTCCATCTCTTTTCTCTCTCTCTCGCTATCTCTTTCTTTCGTTCTCGCCCTGAAGACCGACCAGAGCAGTCAGATCTTGTCTGTTAAACTTTAACTAGGTGACACTGTGGCATGTTCTGTTTTTTGGGCCAAAATTGCATAGTAAAAGCATAAGCCATGTTGAACCGATGAATTTTCGATACCGATTTCGAAGCAAGAAATTCACTACTGTTTGAATCGTACAATACATCTATAATCCTGTTCGTCTACTGATTTCGAGAATTAAATGAGCGGTGATAGCGGCAAGTTTTACGGATTCTGAATGGGACGCTGCATTTTTCGTAATTTAGTAGTATTGATAAGTCGGCTCTTATTATACTGCTCTTCTACTGCTGAGCCCAAACAACTCGGAGTAAGAATTTGTCTACAACAAAATCGGATTGAAAGAGTTACATTTCAGATGCGGGGACTCATCATTGGCGTCTGTATGGTTTATTGCGCAAGCCAGCTTTTGCTGTTGGGCTATCCGCTATTTCCATCCCTTCAAGCAGAATCGAGACAGGTTTTGTGGCCGGAATAATGACAAAGAGAGTTGCCAAACTGTTGTCGTAATCGTCTAATGCAGATAATCCAGTACTTTATCTAGTTCAGTGGTAGTACCTGCCATACTAAGCTTTTTCCGCCTATGTTTGTCAGTGATCTGCTTGAAAAACACCGTTTCTCATCGTCACGAAGTAACAAAGTGGTCAGCACAGAATATGCCTCTTCTTGAACTTCCACAATTCAAATTCGGTCCTTGTAATACACATTATTCAGGAATCCGCCTGTGCAAGGTTCTACCTCCTTCGGTCTAAAACTGTAGACCGAAAAAGCCTTCAAGTGCGTTTAACCCATTATCTAACTCATGGATGCAGACTACTCGATAAACCATTTCGAATAGTGTAAATAACCGAATAATTTTTTCTCACCATGAGAAATAAAATCTGCTCAAGATCGAACCATATTCAAACCGATCTTTCCAGGTTTCTTGGAGACTTAGCATATATAAACCCAGGGTGTAACGATTGCTTTCGCCCACTGACTGTTTATTGGCTGATTATGCGTTGATACTCTAGCAGTTACTTTTATTTAATCCAATTTCCCTCGATCACTTCTGAAACACGACATGGAAGGTATTATTGTATCTGGATTAATTCAGAGGTCGTTGTAAAAGTTCTTCCAATATTTAAAGAATTCGTACTGCATCAACGGAAAGCACTGCTTTATGCGTTCATGTTCAAATTTCTCCGCACCCCTTGATTCACACTGTTAGTGCACACGCCATGGTCCATCTCCTTCTTGTGCCACTAAATGAATTTTGATTTTCACTACTGCCAACAACCTAGTAGGCAAAAGTTAGCACGAATTATGAGGACTATCGTCCTTGGGACGGGGAATATCATCCGCAAAATAGGTGCACAACCGATTCTGCGGTTATCGCCGCTCATCGGATCCACCCACCTGGTACTGACCTGTTCAGTCACTTCATATAATTATAGACTTCAGTACTGGTTTTCCCACTAGTATCTGGTACTACTTACAATGAAAACCAAAATTTAAGTCCATGTCTACTGCTTTTGAAGACCGCGACCAATCAACCGACGAAAACCGTCCACAAATCAGCTTCGTATTTCCTAAATGAATCCATGATCAATGCACATTCCAACTTGCTGAAATGAGATTCCTGTATCAAAAGGTTAATAACACCACCATTTTGTAAGCACACTCGGTTTCTATTCGTGTGTGCAAAATGATCATTGAGGCTGGAGTGTCAGCCACACGCACTGTTTGCTACATGAACATGGGTATTTTCGGATCCCTCAGACGTTGGCACTGACTTTTAAGGAGGGACCTTTTGGCGCGTCCTTCCACGTTGGAGGTCATTTCCAATCTAATCAGTCAGAATAATTGGAAATAGAAGGGCATGTCACATTAATAATCAGCATTATTAGGATGTTCTGATCATCCCGCGGTCGGTCAAATTCCCACTCGTCGACCTTTTATTGGCCGGGGCCCTCTTCCTGAAAAATAAAGTAAAACAAAATGATAGAAGCGTCGTTAAGATGTTCAGTCCATGGGTATAGAAGGGTGTACGGGCTTGACCCAGCCATTCATTTTGTTTGGTTTCCTAATCACCGCCGCTCACCAAGAAAGTCCGGCATAAACTAAGTCTTAGGGAACACATTCCGCCTATTTGTTATCACTATTCAAGGTGAACCTTGCAAGTCACTAGTTGCCTGAGTAGAAATGGCAAGCCAGAAATGATGAAACTGAAACGGTCATCCATGTTTTATGAAAATATACCATTTTCTTCTAGCAGATTTTTCAGATAGCTGTTTTCAGAGATTCCAATGAAGGGATTCACCGAAGTTTTGAAATCAATACCAGAAGACGTCTTCTGACTTTGAATTGTAAGCTAACGCTTTTAGTTTTTCAGTGGTTAACTTTAGGTGACTGAACTAAAAAATAAACACGTGAAAAATGTTTAACAGACGTTACCTTGCATAATGCCTAAACCTGCATTAAAAGCTGGCGATTATACTGTGGTCAACGAACAACATGCGTGGAGAGGAATAAAGGGTGTTTGCCACACCTGAAAAATTGGGCATCACCTTTTAGTTCCCAGTCAAATTAGATCTCCCACTTCTGCCGGATTTCAATCATTGTAATGTGCTTTTGCACATTAGGATTGCTAATTCCATGGGATCGCTAATACGACGCTTTTTTGTCTTTCTACTGTTGGAGTTACACGCATATCCATGTGGAAGATCTAATTTAATCCGATCAGAAAACCCGCTGCATAAGGCTCGTCCTGCGCTTCAGCGTTGTATGATGATAGTGATGGTCATTAGTATTACTGGAATAATGGTGACGTACAGGAGGAGGATTATATAGCAAATCAAGCCACCAAAATCCATTTTCCATCGGCTGTTCTCCTCCACGTGACATACTGCAGTATGTTAAACAAAACAACCGTTATCTGGCTTCACTCTTTGAAACAAACCATAAGTAGTTCAAGTTCATGTGAGCATTCCAAACTTCTGGTGCAATACGTTCACGGTAACTGTTTGCAAGAAAGGTTAGTGACCGTTCAATTGTGTCACATATTCGTTTAGTGTGCTAACTCATCAACATACCGAATTTATTTATCAAGTTCATTCGGGTCCTGAAGTGAAACGAAAAAATAGTTTAGAATTAATGACATCAGTTGCTCTACATGTTCGTTCAGATGAGCCTATAACCCATTTCAAAGCGTCTGAACGCTTCGAAAAATGGTTATCGATTCAACCATGGATACATAGTACGTAAGTGGATTACTCAATCTTCATAACTTCTGGCTTCTTATGCCATCTCAAAGCAACGGAAAATTTACTCAGTTTCATGAAAAATCACCACAACCTTGTGTAAACAGGGTGCGTTAAGGATAGTCCCTGGTACTACCGACTGGGTGGATCCCAACCAGAAACTTGTAGTCATTCATCGATTACCTGCTAGGAATACGGGTAATATCCGGGTTTCTAGAATTAAGCCTTTCTGTCCCTGAGATTTGGACATAGAACTTTTCATTTGGAGTCCACCACATTCGTGGTCTAAATTCGGACGAGTGTGACCTTCAAAATCTTATTAAATCAGGCCCCATCTTAACCCCATCAAACAATTGCCTTCGAAGATATTTGTCGCCAGAAGATTTTATTTGTGCTCATGTCTAACACAAACACACCCATGCCGTTGTATCGATTTAGGTACAATACGGACCGTTTCTAAAATTTTCACCTTAATTAGGCACTGTATGGAGATGTCGTCTTGAAGTGGGTCTGCAGCCATCTTAATGTCATTGCCACGTTGGCACTCAATCACGTTGAGCCGAAGTACAATAAACCGTTGGCAGTCACATTGCATCACTTAGCGATTGTCACTTTCGAACTCAGGTTCACGTCCACGTTCCAGCGCGATGGCCATCCCCGGCTGACGCTGGTCTCTAGGAATTGCAAGGCCAAGAATGTGTCGCTAGCTGATCAGTGATAATTCGTAATGAATCATTTCGTAATTGCCTCAGGTGCTGACCAGATATGCAATAAGCTTTTATCTAAAGTTTAAACACTATTTTTTGGGTTAATAGGTAAACCGTGTAGTTTAGTCAGCCTGTGCAATCTACTATCGAAATCGTCAGTGTTTTGAAGTGTAATGCACTGCGCACTTAACCAGTGGGATATTTTGCCAATATACTTACTTTTCAGGTTTTCGATTTTCATCAGTTCCGAACCGTGCAATATTAACAACGCCATATTGTTATTTTATGCCGAGAGAGCTACATTTCTAAGGTTTCCGTTTATCTCTTTCTTTGGGTTTAAATAAATCTTTTTTAAGCGCTATCACCAGCAATGGGCTGCCCTCGCCCTGGCTTAGTGAGAACAAATCAGAACAGTCATTTTATCATAAACGTGAAAGATAGAGAATAAATGTATATATTACGATGTACAACAACAAAAACTATAAATTATTACTTCCCAAACTGTCAAGTTGCTTTTTTTGTTCTAGCAAAAAGATATACCAGTAAATTGATTATTTTAAGCTTTCAGTATCTGAAGTAGGTTTCCATCTTAGATTGTGCAACTGTTAACCCTACCGGAGTGTGCCCTCATTTTGACTGACACCCAATAGCACCGATTAGTAGTAAAAAATCCAAAGGACGCAGGAGGAAAGGAAAATAAAAAAGTATAACTGTTCTGACTGCAATAACGCCAATGATTGTGTCACTCAATCATCTTGGTTAGTCCTCAATCTCCCGGTAGGGGATTTCGTGGACCCCGTCCTTGTAGTCCAACTGGACGTACTCCAGACAGTCCACTGAAAGAAATTTACATTCCTTCTCGCCACGTCACGGGCTGCCCTTTTTGACCCATCATATAACTTCCATCGGCTCTGAATAACAATAAATACTAAGTCGATTTCCAATTATGGGTAAAAAGCAGTCTAGTGTGCTTTCTAAAGATTGAGCTATGTGATCCAATACCCTGCCCCTAGATAAGCGTTGTTATTAAAATTCCTCAGTCACACCACAGCAATGTTGTGAAGATATCGAAGTTCAAGCAATGCAGCAATCTTGACTCTTGAGCACCTAGCAAAGCAGGTCTCAGAGCTGCAGTAAAAACTCAACTTCCACCTATAATCGGATGCCTCGCAGATGCCATAGATGTCCCCTAATTAGTTAATGCCGATCGACCTTTCTGTTTACGCGGCGATAAGTCATCCGCTATGGAATCATCAAGTGAAATGTAAACACCCAAACAGCAACTTATTTCCTTCGTCTGACATTTCCCCTGAGAGAAAAAAAGTTGCCTAACTCAGTGAAGGCGTAAAATGCCTCCCAAGCGCACTTGCGCTACCGAGGGGAAAGTCAAGAAAAAATAGCAACTTACAGGAATTTTTGCTTACAAGCAAAATATCAGCGTATTCTAAATTAGATTGTTTAACACTTAAAAAATTAAGTGTTAGTGCAGGGCTACCTCCATGCCTATTCCGGCTACAAAGAGAAATGGAGAGAAAGGGGAGCCTTGATGAACACTTCTTGCAGCGAACTCAAGTAAGGGAGTGCAGTAAGCGCGAACTCGTCTTCGGCTGTTCACTTACGAAGAGTGAAAAATAAAAATGAACCTCTTTGACACGCTCCTTAGTGCGACATAGCGACTGAGTAGAAATCTGCCGTTGCATCAAAGAAGGCATAGATTGTGCATCTACAAAACGTTTGTCTGTTTTAACAGCCTCCCCGAAAATATGTGATCGATACAAACCCGAAATGGTCCCAAACCGGTTCGTTTCTGACGAGTAAGCCCTTCGTGTGCACTGGCTAGCCAGCAGATAACATTTCCCGCAGAAGTTAGGATGCAATACTTATCAAATAAGTTTCTCCGTAGTGCTCAAAGAAGGATCAAAGATGCTTATTCCTCTTCCCAAGCCGATCCTAGTGCTAAACCTTCATCACTATCCTGAAAGCTGGATTGCAACGGCCCATTTCATTCAGTGCCCCTGCATCATTTAGGGAGAACAATCACCATGGTGGCCTACCTTTCTGAAGGAGAATTGTTGTTTACCACTGTCCTTTCATTTGCTGGTATAACTGGGGGGCGCATCGTGGCATAGGGTCAAATAAACTGTTTCCTGAAACGCTCTGTTTATCACCCAGGGCGAAGCTGATCCGACTGAACCAGTTGGTCCTCAGAATATCTGCCCACCATGCACACGTACTCCTAATTAGTCAGTAGAGCTGGCCACCGACGGCGAAAGCCTTTCCTTAAAATTTCCTATTCATTGCTGCACTTGGCTATTTCTGAAGCCCACGCTTTCGGACATTTTAATGTACACGACATCTCGAGTGAAGGATCTGCAAGAGCCTAACAGACCATTTGAAATGAAGGATATTCCTCATTTCTGAGACCTATGCAACCTGGGGCTCTGCTTGTTGCCTGTGGCTGCGTACAGAACATCTTTCACATGCTTCAAATGTTAATTTTCATCCGAGGTACTTGGTTTTACCCGTAACAGAGTGGAATTCACGTTACCAATCATAATACAGAAATATGGTGCATAGTTTTCGTATTGATAGAACCACAAACCAGGCACAAACATAAGCAAGCATGCAACGAGGCTTAATCCGAGTCCACAGGCGTGGACCAGATTGATCGAAAATCTTCGACTTAGTCAAACAACCGGTGACCAATGTCAATGTAGTCGATCCGAGCTCAGAAGGACGCCAACTGAGCCAATGACGCTTCCATGACCAAAGAGTTTTCTACCTCGAAACAATCTTTGGTTGGAACGTACCCGGATGCGGTGTTCGCTGTTGTCGGTGCAATCGTATGGGATAGCGAATCGGCCTCCAAACTATCTTTCTATCTCATCCTTACGACCAGATTGAGCACTGAGGTCATCGCCAATGAAAGCAAATTTCACTGAAGCTATGCTTTTCAGTGATCAGGGCAAAACACAGAAAAGCTCGTCTTTAGCTTCATAATTGCTGCCGACGGTGGAGGGATGCACATGTACGACGAATAATACCGTTGTTGTTTGACTCGATTGCGCTTGACTAGCACAGAATCGTCTAAACGAGCTGCACGCAAAGGACTGTTACCTGGGATCCGGCGTAACCAGGCACGTTGAGCTTTCATCCTCGAAACAATCCCAACGCTAGTGATACCACAAGCTCTGTAAACTGGACTATCTGATTTGTGAAAAGTGAGATCACAGAACGGGGCTGCATGTGAAACGCAAAGCATGAACTTACAACCTTTGGAAGCTTGCGTGCAAAATATGTTGGGTAGCTAAAGGAATCTTGGAAGCCAGCCCATTATATATAATAAAGTAATTGTTTTCAACCCTGTTTCCAAGCGCAAGATTAGATGCGGCAAAGAAGGTAGAAATGCCTCATTATTATTAGTAGTAGGTGCACTTTCAATAAAAAGACCGGGAAATGTCACCTGGGAGTAGACTGACCATCAGTGCAATATGAAGGACGTAAAGCACCTTAAAATACGTGCGGAAGATAAGAAGAGTAAGTAAAGTTTCAGCCAAGAAACTTCATAAGAAATTTGTTGTCCGATAACACAGAGTAATCAAAACAGCCATCAGTTTGTCGGCGTTCGGTTACCAAGGGTAACCTATCTTAAATGGCCCAAACAAGCAAATGAAGCCCAGAAAGCCTTCAGTCTTTAGCCTTGCAAAATGGCACTTTCCTTGCAAAAAACAGGTGATTCTGAGAGATTGGAATTTGGAGATATTTGGCCGTAGACTACGAGCTAGTGTACCCTCTGTTCACAGAGAATCTAAAGAATGTAAGAGCTCGAATCCATGTTCAACTGCCACCGGGCCAAGATGACACATGGATGCGTCTTCTGTTACACAGTTTGTACGTTCCGTAAATTCCTATGACCGGATTTGTCTGTGGTTAGAAGAATTATCCAATAAATCGTTAAGACTTGGATCGTCTAATTGCTTTGTTCTGATCTAACCTTTTAACAACCGTTCACATATATTTGCTTCTAATGTTGACAATCGATCCGCACTTGTCGCTGCAATAGGCATGTTTTGAATTTGTCTTAAATCCAGAACATCTACTGCTAATGCCGACTGTTTTCTGACAAAATCCGCAGATTTGGTACAGCCCGCCTCGCCAAAATGACGGCAGCTTCGGGAATCAAACCATTGCAAACCAAAGGCGGTTCTGTTTTTGCCTACGAGAAACGTCATTTCGACTACCGAGGTCTTAAAGCAATATGGGACTCAAAAGTACTTTTGTCGTTTAACTTCCAAATCGGGTTCATTGAAAGTGACTATGATAATTTCCTGCCTGCCTTCCAAATTTGCCGGATGAACCGCTCGTTGACATCATTCTGCCAACGAATCCAGAAAATCCGCACGTGCGACTGATTCTTTCATAGTCCATTTAACTACGGTATCTTTGGACAAATCTGTCTGTGGTGTGTCTGCTGAGTACCAAGCACCCGTTGATTCACCACCCAGGACCTCACCTTTCTTCTCTCTCCAAGAACTAAAAGATTTCAGTCTTCCAGCACCAACACCTACCTAATTTTCTAATGGTCATGCGCCAGACTGCATCAAGTCCAGGGAGAGGCTGGTCATTTCAAATCCCTTATCAACAGTTTCCTCCCCAACCCGTCCCACCTTCATAATTTCTAACGTTTGCCATTCTTCTTTGTTCGTTTGCCTCTGTCATTTATCTAGATCCCAAGATTCAGTATATCAGACACGCTAAAGTAGGCGAACAAGTGTCGTCCTTTTTCCAGGCATCTTCGTCTATTGTGATTTTAAAAGCGCTACTGAAAGATTGTGAATAAAGGTATAATTCCTGTAGTGTGGAATGCATGGTATAGCCTGCAATCGAATCCATTTAACTAATTCGAAGTTCGCCCATATACGGGCATTCATATTCGTTCTGAGTTGGACAAATTTAGCCCGGAAGGAATTAAAAGAACGTTTTTGAACATTTGTCGTTCGTAATTCGACTTTCTTCTGGATGTTCAATATCTGCAAACCTGGTAGTATTCTAGGGGATTCCATAACCGACTAACAGTTTATACCATCGTGGTTTGTTGAAATACGGATGCGTTGTTTATGAAAGTCTACCAAACCTGCGGGGAAACGGGGTGATTTTGATTTCCATGTGCCCACTTTTGAAGCATCGTCATCAGTGCCACGTCTTGTAGGAGACCTTAACCCTCAATCTTCGGCTCCGGAAACCCGCGCCTCGTCCACTGTTCCACCGAGACATGGATGCGCCACTGGCAATGAATAATCACTGAGCGTAAGTTGTTTAGATGTTATCTCTTAAATTAATCTTCATTCCAAATTAAGTCTTAGAATCTCCGGCGCAGTTGGATATGTCATATTATGAGACAGTTTTAGGGCACAACCGTTAGCTGCAAAATCCAATTACAGTTTTAGTAACACCGTTTTCACTTTTTGTCTATCCGTTTCCCTCGCCAAAACATCAGCATTCAATCCTGGGCTACCATGTTGGAGAAGGAATTCGGCGAGCTACAGTCAATTACAGGTGACGAAATGCTCCGTCCAGTAAGTGTTTGTACTAACTTGTGACTGTCATCGTTCAAATTAACACTACTGTTTTTATTATTATCATTATTAGTGTCATTATGATCATTGTCCAGTATCGCCATAACTGCAACTGGGATAACTTTGTCCAAAAACGAAATCTAGTAAGGTGAACACAACTGTGACGTCCAAAACAACTTTCTCCGTCATTAATTTGGGCATAGCAGCCCGAAAAAATACCCTCGTTCGTTTCATTAGGTAATTTCACTGTGTTGCATGCGAGTTCCTGTCCTAGCAATCTGTCTATTTGTATTGCCAAAGAGTAATCATTTTGACTACCACACACACTGTGTGAATGCACAACAAAACGGTTCAGGATATGGAGGGTAACTTGTGTTTTTTGACTCCCGTGTTTGATCTTTTCCTCTCCTCGTGATGCACAATTTATCCCACCTGTGTAATTGCTGTGTTAGGTGACTGCCGAGGACAGTGACTTCTGAACTAAGCCAGTAATTGGGCAAGTAAGCTTTGCCAACCAATATTAATATTTCCCGGGATAATCGATACTTAAGAAGGGTGTGCCAACTTCAAGTGTTTGTCCCACAAACTTCAGTTTAAGCAAATGCCCAAAACGTTATGTGATTCGCAAGCTTAAAAGGGAGCTGCAAGAAGTTGACGGCGGGTGTTTGGTTGCTCTCGGCTTACGATCTACCAGTGACGTCCGCCGGTTCGGAATATCATGACAGTTCACAAGACGAAAAACATTTCTAGTAGCAAGCTGATTTTAACATGCTATAATTTGATCTGCTCCCTTTGTATTAACGCAAACTGCAAGTGCACCAAGTGAGATCGACCAGGTATCATTGGCTCGTAGAAACAGTGAGTAAGGCGGGACACTGATAGTAAGAAATGTTTGTAATTGGGTCGAAATTCACTCTGCGTATCGCACTAGACTTGGAAAGATGGTTTTAAAGTATGTAGAAATGAACCTGAATTTGTTCAACAAAAGACTATGAAAATAGCTTGGGATTCTGCAAATCTATAAGACCAAATACAAACTGGCACAATGCATTTCCCCAAACAAAAATATAATACGAAAAGTTTCTAACGTGGGACATCACCGGCCGACTTTTGGACCTTTACAAAGTTGTTTTTAATGTGATCACACCGAAATAAGATTTTCCCAGGCAGACTCCGAAGGATTATTAAGCTAAAGTATGAAAAACAACGTCATTACTATGGTTGCGTTCGTTGGGCGACAAAAGACAGATAGGTGTGGACGTGCGAATTTGTATTCACAGTCAGCCACATTTTGCGTACGCAAATTAACTCCGCTCGTTAAGGAAGGATAGTAGCTGAAAATCAACCAGGATGGGAAGATGGTATACAAAGGAAGACTCAGAGTTTAGTGCCCAAAATGACAATTTCTGCCGAGGAAACACCTGATTAGAATTTCCTATTAAGGTTGCTGGCGAATGTTCAATGATATCTGCAACAAGAATGAAGAGTGGTTTGTTCCTATCGACACAATTAATTGATATAATTCGCCATATACTATCACCGCTCGACTCACCATTAAGAGACTATGGAAGCATTGTACAGCTGTTTCATCTAGCTTGCTAGGACTCATCATCAGCGCATATCCACCGCTCCCGAACTGGGACGCGAACCCGGGACGAACGATTCCGAGTCGAACGCTGATGATTCCTACCAAGGATGAAACGGCTGTACAATGCTTCCATGGTTTCTTAATGGTCATTTGAGCGATGATATCACATGGTGAATTGTTTCATGAAAATATTTTATCTCCTACTACTAACACATTGTAATTAATTGACTCGGCACAGTACAAACACAGACTCGGAGAGTTTTTCCCATCCTCTACTTTAATGATGGCAAAACAAAGTAAGATCTTAGCTAGTATATATATATATATATGCACAAATCTGATTACGGACCATGTGCCATAGGAACCACAACAAAGGACAGGAAGATACGATTATCAAATTTCACCGCACATGTTACTCCCTTCACTTCCCATATGCAAGCCATCGGCGATCTACTGAAATCCATGATTTCTCTGTATCAAATGTGTGTTGTATTATATTATATTGTATTGTATTAGACTTTTGCTTACACAGGTATTCGAACTTCAGTCAAAAGAGAAGCATCCGCCACTTCGTCAAAATAGACTGAAAAATTAACGAAGCCAATAGAATGAAATATTTAGAGCTACGAGAGATTGTGCAGAAAGTCACGCAAGACATACTACCGACTGGTGAGTAGGGAACAATCGGGTTTCTATGGGCATATATGCTGGGAGATATATGGTGCGGAAGACAGAATTTGTGCTGGCATGATCATGGCACCTGGGAAGATCATTTTGTGGAGAATTTTTCACTCTAAGATAGATGCATATCAAACACTTTTGTGCAAAATTCTCTAGGCGGCACGAAAGATACACCATTTCTACCGCTTTCGCTTCTGTGGGTTTGATACTATACGACTGCGCAAGTCGAGACAGATGGTTGGACTAGGCGAACCTACCCCAAGCCTTTAGCCAAAGGGTGTAACCCACATGGCAGCAGAAAGATCTTAAGGTCGAGCAACCCGATGGGGACTGGTGACTGATTATTCACTTAATGCCCACTTCGGATGGTGGTAGACATCCTGGAAGCCCATTTCGTCCCCATTCCACAGATGCCGGCTACCATACAGACGTAAGCAACATGCGCCGTCGGTGGTTGGTTTGGAATCAGAGTTTATCCAACTCCCTCGGGCTGGTCTCTTAAAGCCAATCAAGTCGGTGGTGGGTCGGTCATGCTCCTTCGACCTCGCACTTTTGCGAAAATACTTCCGCTATGTAATGCTTTGAGTGTAGTTTTCGAGACCTGACTCAGCATGGATAAAACTAAGTCTTCGATTTTTGTCCCTGTTAGTTTCAAAGCGTTCCCACGGAAACGAAGTCCTTGGCTATTTATAGCTTTCTTTTCTTGCACTTTAGTCTTCCAGACGTAACGTACATTGTAGCTCAAGTTCACCAAACTCGTCAGTCGCTTACGTAATGCCAATGGATCCAAGCGCATCAGCGTACTCAAATCAGCTCCAGCTATTTCTTATCGCAGTGCCATAGGAGATTCTGGACCAAGCTTTCAGCTATCCTACACGCAATCACGGCCTTAGATCAAGTGATGTCGACTAGTATAGAAATGGGAGACCAACTATCACATTGAAAACACTCCAACTATGGCTCATTCGTACTCTAATTCCACAAAATTTCAACAAACTACAAAACGTAATGACAAGATGCAAACCAATTCACACTTTGAATTGCCCGTATGGTGTGTTAGAGCAGGCTTTTAACTTATCTTGGCCATTCGTTGTTCGAGACGACAACTGACAGTGATCTTAATTTTCCAGAAAACGGCACATCATATTACGACATGCGACCGCTCAGCATCAACCTCGACTCTCCAATGAGCAATGAATTTTTCTTTCGATGAAACTGACGTACGCATACGTGTATATACACATTCGGTTTGACTCACGCGGCTGAAACGACAGATTCCTAGCTTCAGGTATCCAGACGATTAAATTCTTCGTGTTTCCAAAAAGCGCAAATCGGAGCCTCTGATATCAGTCTAGATGAGCTCTCTCATCGTCTACTTGGTTCATGCGGCGAATATTCGAGACTGGTACGTTGTTGCTTTGGCCGACAAAATGTCAGTATACATCGGCCAACTCTCTTGAACTAGGCGTACAGAAGATTCGGTAACAAAATGGATCTACTATTTGTGTTCATATTTTTCTACTACAACTCAACTCACAAAATTAGGAAATAAATCGCTTTCCCTCAGCAGTGGATTGAACAACCGTCGGAAAGCTTGGTGAATTTCCGGGGACACTTTAAACCACGGCATTATCAATATAACCCCCTAGGCTGGCTGCCCTTGGCGCAGACCTGTACAGGTTTACTAGCATTTGCTACTTGGTTTGCTGTGGTGTTGCGCTCTCATCAAACACCATAGACTGTCCCATTAGGATCTGGGTCAGTGCATATATTATTTGTCATGGACTTGAAGCATTGATTTTCATTATCTAAGAGGGAAAGCAGTATAGAGATGCAAGATGCCCTATGCAAAGACATTTAGATCGTACTTTTGCCCGTGAACTCTCCAGTGTTTAGAAATTCCGCAACAGATGTACTAGCTCAGCTTTCGTGCTTGGCAAAGCGTTTGCTAGCTACGACCACCTTCCCGAAAATGATGGGCACAGTGGTGTCAATATAAAACATAGTGAATGATGAACGAAGAGTGGAAGGGAATTCTTTATCCATGTGCCTCTCACAAAAGGCAACTTCTTTGTTATTATCAAGCAATGCTTATCATTACCCGTCAGATGGACGCAGCTAGTTTGGTTTTATCTAACAGACCTCACTTTACTGGTCACCGACCTAAATATCACCGACACTTTCGTCTGTCCTTGTAAATGTCAACGCATGAGCAGAACCGAAAACAGCTGGGTTTAGGTGTAACCGCACGCATATACGCAAACCGTTACAAAAACCTACATCAAGTTCGCGCAAAATCTGCGATCACCAAACATTCGAGTGGGACGAGCCATAAGATCAGCCTGTTCGATCCGTTTTCCTTGGGCCATCGGCCATAGGATAAATCGGGGAAAACATAGCCTGCCGCGGAGGCTGCGATAATCCAACTGTTCAACCCAAGAAGCAGATGGTATTTGACCACGTACCCATCAGTAACCCTTTCCAGAGTTCCGAGTCTGTACCATTTCTGCTTCTAGCTAACTTCTAACCTTATGTCACCTATTTATTCAACTGACTACACCATAGTGCCTGTGCGTATGCGAGGCGTGTTATTCTCACTAGACATAGTGTATACTGGAAGCGATAATACCTAACTTCCTTACAAGGGACTTTGCCTGTTATGAAATGTGTCGTAACATAGAAGGATGTGACAGTAGAAATTTAGCCGAAACGTCTGTATACCTGCCATCCGGAGTCTTTCAAATTCGTCGCTGGAGACAGTTAGTCGGGCATGTGAGCGGTAGTTCGGCAGCCATAAGGTGAACCTGAAAGTCGGGGCATCATTCCTTGTGCTTGAATTGACCACAATATCTTCTTGAAGACAACGTACTTCTTCCTATCAATCACAACAGGAGTAAACAGGTTAAAATCCGTGAAAAGGAATCATGAACAAACCAAGAAGAATGGGCAACGGAAGAAATTCGAATTTCCAGTTGAGTGAAGAAGAAATGATTCTGCCTAAAGATTAGTGTTTATTTGCGCAGTACAGTCAAAAGTTCGCAGTGATGACCCAAAATGAAATTGAGTACAAAGTGGCGGGAGATTAACAACTGAAACTGCTCAATTTTTATAACCTGGTTCGAACAACTCACGATCACTTCAAACCGTTTCCCTCTCCCAACCCCGTGGCACGTGTAGATCTATCGCAGTTCCAACTTCGGACGTCAGGAAGTGAGCGAGGAATTTGCTTTCGCCCAACTGGATAAAGCTGTACAAAAAATCGAGACAATCGCACGTCAGAAGGAAGCCCTGGTTGATGTGAGTTGGGCGATGGACTTTGGAATTTATCAGATATAGTTATGGGAAAAGTTATCACATGACCTAGAATAATCCAATGATGTCCAAATGGAACCGATTTATTCTCATCAAAAGCGTTCAATAGCCCATCTGAAGGATGGTTGGTATACCCAATTTATACCATGAAAACTCTTACTTGCGTTGAGTTGAAACCACAAAAATATGTCGCAGAAGTAACGAATTTAAATCACAAAACGGTGGTATTATTTTATTTGCTGCTTACTGTTACACTCCACTACGATTTTTGCTTTCCAGAAAATCAAGCAGGCCGCTGAGAAAGCTTACAAAACAAAAGGCGATCATCCACCTACCGGGGTTAGTCATTTATATGGTAATTCGTGAGCCGAATTTCATGCACCAGTAAAGAATGCAACTGGAAAAAATCGGCCATTTATTTCACATAGTGTGAATTTGATTAAATCAATACTGTAGTACTGTTTGCAAGTTTTGTTGCTATGCAACCCTTAGTTTTGCCCGAGTAACTTCTTTCAAGCTGATTTTTAATGAACTCGGTTTGATTTCACCTTATTTGCTGCCATTTTGATTCCTCTGTTAAGTTTTGGTTTCAAAATACAATTTTTGAAAATCGATGATCGAGCTGGGGAAAAAATCATTGGACTAAATTCATTGAACTAAAGAGCTAAAGGTCTGAAATTGTGGTGAATTTAATGAGCTGATTACTGTTTAACTCTTGAGACACCCCGAATCGTTTGCCAATAGAGGTCCAAGGTTCCCTGGACCTGAGCACGGAGCTGTTCTGACCTAGAAGAGATAGGCGCATTGGAAATTAAAGCACGCATTAACGGATCCGTTTTCCAAGATCTTAAACAATTCCTTTTCAACGAAGATAGAAAGAATGAGGGAACAGCTAACGAAGCAGGCTGAGATAAACCACATACATGGTGCTTTCAATCGAATCACAAGTGCGTCAAACCAATAAAGGTCAGTCGGCAGTGCGCGTGGCAAATGCTGTAGTCTGCATTGGACTTGCGGCTCTGACGTTTGTAACAGCTGACTGACCGACATACTCCATGGCGAGATGGTCAGGCTAGATTTAACGTGTAACGGGTCGTGGATTTTAGAGCTGTGATGCTATGTGACAACAAAATTTAGGTCTTGATAGTTCTGGCGGAACCCCCCCCCACGATTATTAGTGTGACTTCCCAAAATAAGCAACTAAAAGCGATTCATTGGGCCTCCAGTGATGGCCGTATTACGATGCGCGTGCCGTTCTGTTTACAAAAACCTCAATTCACCTTCCAAGAAGGGATGAAACAGCTGGCTGATATTCACAGGAAATCGATATATCTCCTCTCCTCCCATAGTGATCTTGGAAACTCCACGACCTTTCGTGGCAGCAGTACGACTGTCCATAAAGTTGATCTAACAGGGACGTGGATCTCATGCCAAAACGCTAAAATTTTAACCCTTTCCGCTAACAGAACCGGATAAAACCCTATCTAAAATATTTGATATATGGTATTCAAACGGGTGTACTTTCGTGGAAGGGTGGTCAGCACACTGAACGAAGTAAGATTTGCTACAGTTTGCGAGTGGCAGAGATCCCGAGAATCTTTCGTTACGTAGTTAGAAGTCGCCCAGAACGATATTTCACGGTCATCAGCAATGAACAAAATTGTGCTCCTTAATCAGGCCGATTTTTGGACTGTCCATCCAGAGTAGATTTATTAGTATTTCACACCAATTCATGTCCACCATGTGGAATGAATCTATTCAGTTCAGCCATTTTTTTGAGCATGTGAACATATACCGGAGGTTTGGATTGATTCAACAGCTCTCCGAACACACAGAAATTGCAGAAACGACTAACTGGTAGGCAGTATTTTGGCGCGCTGTTGTCGGTCTGTGAGATACCACAGACTCGAGTGGTGACGAAACGTTTGCTTTGCAAAATCCAAGTCCAGCAACCAGAGTCTAAGGAAAATCAAAAACCTTAGCGACGACCAACAAGAAACTTCAAAATATTTCCCAACTATTCAAAACTTATTATTATTAGTGAAATTGACTTTCTGACATTGTGCACTGCGTCACAAAAACCCAAAGTTCATCACATTTTAGATATCCGAAGTTTGATTTCATCTGCCGCTGCCGAGGTTATCGACACCATCGACCTTGCGCTTAAAATCAAACAAGATCTAGTTCATTCCATTGTTGAATTCACTTTACTGAAATGTAAAACCATAAGGTAGGTCTGCGAAACTATACGTTTGATTCCGGAAAGATAGGTCATAACTGGCAAGTTTGACGTGGTCACCGAGGTCACTGGTGACTGATTAGCGGTGTGTGATGTGATATCGCGTCATGTTCGCCAGTCAAGGAACATCCGACCACCGGCTACTCTATATTGACGTCAGATGCCGTATCAGGTGTTCTACATGCCACCTGACCAGTCGTGGTACCTAGTCCTGATGTCAAGTCAGTATGTTCTCAATCCACTTTATAATTTCCCATTTCAATCTCAATCTTTTGAACTTAGTCGTGGAGTCTTATGGAACGGTTCTTAAATCAAGAGACGTGTCAAAATTGTCTATCAATTTTTCCAACACCGGTCGTCAATATTCGCATAACCTGAGTTTCCATTTGTTAGTTGAGGTACTCACAGGATCGAGCCGGATATAATGGAATCGCGAACTATTCCAACTGAAAATTGTCGTGCCGCTGGAGCTGGGAATTAAGCGACATGGATTCATATCTGTACGAGGGGGCACACAGTATACAGTCTGGCGGTGAGGCACAGTTGTGCCAACTGTTCATTTCAAAAAACCATCCCCAGTTGAGCATGCGAGGGGATGCCAATTTAATCGAAAATTATGCCCGAATCTGATACAGCTCTCTGACTGGTTATCGGTGAGTGCGCGATGAGGAACCATGCAAGACGAGTTGCGATCAGCACACAGGCGTGGATGCAATAACGTCTTGTTAGATAGCAACCAAGACCAGATCGCGACTGCGTTATTTCATCGGCTATGAGGTGCCGGACACCACCGCGGCTTGACTGGACAACAAGGGTGCTGAACGAAATAGTCGAGTCCGGGAAACCGCAAACATAGGCTGATTTTCAGCTACAACCTCTAAAATATTCTCAGCCAACGAATAACAGAAATAAACCACAAAGAATAGGGTAAAATCTCTGCGGTGCCCACCCTCGACAGCGACTGAACGCAACTGGATGATTCCATGTAATCTCCTGGGTAAAAGCAACTACGCGGTACACGGCGCAATAAACCAGTACAAAGCTGCCTACAGTAGGAAAATATGATCAGAACATCAACCTTCAGCAGGGCAGACGGTACCCACCCTGGAACGGTCACTCGAAGCAGAGACACCCAACAAGCAAAGAATGTATTCCACTTCAAGTTATTCCAGGCGGTCTACATTTCAGCTATTTGATTGTAATCACTGAGAGGCTGAAGTGCTGATATTGCAGAAATCTATCAGTTTCACTCGACAATTTTTTGTCAGATCACAGTGTGGGCAATTTGAATCCGCTGCTAACAAAACAACGTGCGCCCATCAGACATCGCGTAACAGATCTGCTATTCAGCTTAGTTCTTGGAGGTTGTTCCATCCAATACTTTCATTGGTTTTTATCTGTCTTGCATCTTTCTTGTGGCATCACTCCGATGTGTTATAGTCAAGCCGTTCTACCCCGCAATTACCTGTCTCGACTTCTGAATGTGTTCCTTTTTACTGACAAAAATTAGACCAAAATTACTTTTGACTATAACTTTATTATTCGTTTGAACGGTTTTGATCTTGAATGTTTCAGAGACAAAATTATTAACAATAGTAACAATAATAATTAACAGTAATAATAATTAACTAATAAAATGGTATCCGCCTGAACTGCGCTGAAGGCTTTCTGCTATAGAAGGCGACGCTAGTTTGGTATGTAGGAACAATTCACACAGTCGAACGGTCATTTTATCAATTTTCCCTGGCCCCACCATTCCATTCATCTTACTCTTCAGTGTTACCATCGAGCCAAAGCGGTCACTCTTTTTCCTGTCATACTCGGATCAAATGAAACACAAAATTGTAGCGAAAAACTCTACCTACCGCTGCAGCAAAACCCGCTCTTTGAGAACAAATACGTTTCCCTGAACTATTCAGTGGCTCACGTGCCCACCAATGTGTACGACTTATGTAAGTGTTCAGTTATTGATTTTTTGTTTTCACATTGCACTAGATGCGCACAATTTGACTGCTTCTCTAAAGATGAACTTGAATTGATATCGGCAAATTTTGCATTTATTTTGAACAACTCTCAGCCGATGAAGCACAAATAAAGAACAGGGAACACCATAGCACTGATGGGTCAGTCTGGTACTCAATGGTGGTTTCCAGGGTAAAACTCGCTTAATGGTTGCACATGATCAGGTTGGTCATGATAACTGGAATAAGTGTGCAACATGCAATTTATGTGAGACAAAATTAAATAAATGGGTTTTTAAACATTGCCCAAATCGATCATTAATAACAGCATTCACGTTCAGTGCGAAAACAACGAGTCTAGTTGAGTGGAATTGTTAATTCTGACTGACTCATGTACCGCCTAACTTTAAGAAGTCAAAACACTCCATTCTGTCAGATGTTATACCACTCGGGTGAATAAAAACTTGTTAATTTGCTTTAGAAAAGGTGGTCTTTCAACGTTCCGATGTTTTGCTGCCCCTGACGAACGTTGCAGCATACTTGCAAATCTAATTCGGCGAAGGCAGATAACACGTTGGTGTTTTATCTGTCTGTTAGCTACCTTGGAATTGTTCACATTGATAAGATACTACCATTGTTCATTTGTCATAATGCCTGCACCGCTCTCCCTTTTGTGTTCTATCCTCGAATTATAACACCAAGCAATGGTCACGATCGTATAGTAGGACGATTTCATACAAGGAAGGGGAACCATGTCCAGGAACTTCAGCACTTTTGAAGATCTAGTTGATAAGACATTTGCTGGAACTGAGAAACGGCCCAACGGTTTCTCGGTCCAAAAACAAAACAGTGATTTTTTTCGAGCTCTAATCTTTCTTGAATTCCAGAACTTTATGCTGCCCTGTTGTTCTGCCGAGTTAAATTGAGCCTCATACAGGAAAATCTGCTGTGTAAGACACCATTCCCCCCCGGACAAGCTTATAACACTTTATACTTTACTTTTTACAGTAGTATTGCAACAATATGCAGAATTTCTATTAAGGTGGAGTTATGACCAACCGAAGACTGTCAGGTAAGAAACATGACAGATAGTGGAAAGACTCAAACCCGTGACTCTCGGGTTAACAAGCTACACTGCTGAAAACTTGGCCATCACGTATCAGAACAGCTTTCCCAAAAGTAATAGCTTATTCTCCTGTCTCTCTCTCTCTCTCTCGGAATTTCCAATTTAACTTAATTCTATCCGCATGAGGCTCCCGAGTAAAAATTTACTGACTATGCCGTACAATTAGCCCGTCGAGCACTTCAGGGTGGCCGTATCACCGGAAGGCCGCACTGATCAGGTGTTCATGTAGAACAAGCAAATTTGCCAGTACTTAAATTTCATTGGAAAAAAATACATTATACTTAACCTTGGTCTGCTTTCTTTATTCAGGAAAGAAATCGCTCTTTTCATAGATTCTGTCACTATTTTTAAGACGAATCGTCTCGTTGTTGAGCAAAGTCTTTCCACCTTCCACTTAATCTCAAGTCGATTGTATCAATAGTAATACACTATCGACTGTTCTTCATCGGGCTCGGTTTGTTCTTTTAGTTTTTGCTTTCAAAAAAAACCTACCAACTGTTTCATTCAAATCAAAAAAACAGAATTAAATTTATTCGATTCATTCAAAGCAATCTGGTAAATGCAAACGTTAGGGGACAGCAACTCTTCTTGAATATGGTTCAGAGTTGGACCACAATTCTTTTTTCCGCTCGGAGAAGCTGAATAAATTTTGCGGTGCCCTTATGTGTCTTCTACTGTCGTACTTGGCTTTTGAAAAATTGTTTAACATCATCTAAGTGTAGCTCAGTATAAAAAAGAACACGATGAAACATCTTTCCATGTCCAATAAATGTAAAAAAACATCCATCATCGATCGTAAAACTATTTGACCGGTCTGTATTCAATCAAATTTGCCCTGGATAAATGTTGACTGTGACAGACTTCGACAATTGCTTGTTGTCATATTTATTGTCAACAGCGTTTTTGACAGATGCATATTTTCATTGCTACATCCGAACCCTGGAACAATAAGGACTGACAAACATCCCAGCGACAGTTAAGTGGAATTTATCACCGGGACCCTCGGAAAGCGAAGTTGTCACTTGTGATTTTGAAAACTTATCTCCTCGTGCCCAAACGCGATTTCTTCTGCCTTCCGGTAATACACGGCTCAACAACTGCGCAATTACATTAGATTCTGAATTAAAAGATCACAACCATAAACGTTTCTTAGTTGAATATACACAAAAAACAACCAAATTTGTCCAAATTTACTTTTTTCTGATCACCGCAAAGCGAACGAGGAAAATGGTTCTAACTTACATCATGCATTCTCAGTCGGCACTTCTTCTTCCAACAACCGAACCCTTTCAATGGAGTTTTAAAGCCTAGCTTACTAAATGAGTTAGCTAAGTGCCCAACCATCTTCGAAACACTCAATGAATAAAGCGCCTTTTTCGCATTCCAAACAGCCTCAGAAAAATGACGGTATTTAGTTAATCGCATTTCTAATCATTGTTCAAGCGATATCTTTGTAGATTTCCCGAAAAAGAGGAGCTACTTTGATAACACAGCTGTGTTAGGAACAAATTGCCCTGAGATTGTGCACAAAACATCAGGTTTTTTACAACAGAGGTTTGCGTTGGGTTCGGTTTCAATAACATAAGCCACATTTTCATCCGCTTATTTCTCGACAGCTTTTTGTTCATGATGCACAGTTCCGAATAGCCACTGGTTTCACGAACGGGATGTTGTGAATAGTTTGAGACTTGGACGAACAGCCATCGGGTGATCGTATTGGTTTGGTTATTATCTGGCTGGTTCAACAAACCAGGAGAAAACTGTAGTGGTTCGAGTATACATCAACATCATCGCTCAGCGTTAGGCAACCGATTATTGCTTATCGTCATTCCCATCGAGCCGCAGTGAAGTTGAATTCAGCAATGTTCGATGGGTACCACTTTTCACAGTTCACAATCACCGGAATTCGGCTTTGGAAATCATGGAAACACTCCAAAAATTGAAAATTTCCAGGGATAAATTAACCAGGGGTCTTGAATGTGGCTCTTTGCAATCGATCCCATGTGTTTAGACAATTTAGACAAATGACCAAAATATTACTAGTGTTTTGATGTCTTCCTGGGGCTTGGCTATCAGCGAGCCCTTATGCACACGGCATGGCAGGCACAACTTCATAGATTCGGACATTTTGGGAGTCAAGAAATTGCAGCAATTGGACTAGCTGCTTCGTCAAATGTTTTTGTTTTTCGCAGTTGACGGGCTAAAGTAAAATTTGTAGTGTCAGTTGGAAAACATGCAACTTACGAAACAATGCTCAACAACAGATCAAATATTTCTTTCTTTTGCCCACTGGACTTGTCCGTCAAGCTCAAGAACTGGTCACAGTCGGAAATTGGACTGCGGGATTGGACAAAGTATTCCGAGAGAATGCGGCCTCTGATCGTACGCTGAAATGGCAGTATTTCGGCAGTGCCACTGGATTTTTCAAGTATTATCCGGGTAAGTGTTCGTCGAGTTTTCCACAAAAACAAAGCCCTACTGTTTGTTTCAAAACCCTCGACTACTTTTATCTTAAATGACTCGGAATGCCCAGCCAGGAATGTTTGGGGAAACCCTGTGAAAGCATAGTTGGAATTTACAAATAAACAAACATCTTATCAGAATTTTGCTTTCCACAAAGCAAATAAACTCTGAATTACGAAGATGCAGCATCATCTTAGCATTCGTCAGTCATCTAGGCCAAATTTATGTGTTTCACGTTGAGAGTACTGTGTACATGCAAGTTAAACAGAATTTCGCATAATACCCCATCAAAAAAGGCAAAAAGAAGGTATATTTACGTCAAACAAATCTTGGCATGGATGGCAGAATACTGCATGTTGTGCAGAATCATTCTACATTTGATAACAACGGTCATTTACAACTTGGAGGGGCCTATTGGAAATCTCTAGCTGTGCATTCCCATGGTACCCGCCCGGAGATGCGAACCCGCAAAAAATGACCGTGAAGTGAACACCTCATCTGATTGGCTAATGAATGTGTTCTGTAGCCTTAGATAAAGTTTCATAAATAGAAACGTTAAGTTTAAACTTCTGACCGGCAATCGTTTTTCTGAGTTAGAAACTTAGATTCGGTGCAGCTGTTGCACCCTGCCAGTGAGTCCCGACAAAGATGAAATATCTGTGAGTTGTATACTCGGTTTCTTAGTGGTCAGTAAAGTGGTAAATAAACCGGTTGTGAGACATGTGGCAAAAATCGCGAAACTTATGAAATTAAACCCTAGAAGATCAGATGATTAGAACAAAAAACCTGAGAGAAAAGTGTTACTGCGAAAGCACTAGCTAATGATTACTTACTCCCTCACTGAAGCAGGTCTAGTTAGCGACGTCGAATAACTTGCGATTGCTTTGCACAACTCTGATCTGTTCAAGCAACGTAAATGGGCTACCGGTGCTATGGTAGTCCTCTCACCATCTCCAATTTTTCTCCATTTCGGTGTTTATCACTTTTCTCACGGTCCGAACTCGCAGATAGTTCGCTGTTATTAATTACCACTTAAACATACACCATGATTGCAGTATGCCTTTGCGAAAATGCAGCAAAGTAACCCCGTATACACTGTGCAATTTGATCTTGTTCTTCAACATTTACGAGGGAATAAACCGCATTACAACTTTCTCAGAGCAGAGAACGTCCACTGGCCAGTCCCATCTAAAACGGGATTTCTATGCTCTGCAGTTCGTTGCGTATTTTCGCCCTCTTTATCGCAAGTAGTGGATGATGAAACGACAAATTATTGTTCAGTGTTGAACCCGTCGCTGAGAAACCATGGGGACACTACTGTTCAACTATCTCATTCTTATTAGTAATCATCAGCCGCGCATATGCACAGCGTCTGAACTGGGAAGCGAACGTCGTAGTCATCACGCTACAGGGCGGTCTTTCAACGATTTGCTTAACTTCACCACTTGATAGCGCCTCACGTATCCGTTAGTGATTTGGACAGCCCCAGACCGCTGATGCATAGCAGCTGGCTTCCACTGAAAAGTGATCATTCTGAAGGTAACCCGGGTAGGACGGAGGCCTTTAACACGACGAACATAGTTTGCATATTAGCGCTATTGCCACTCGATGAATAGTCTTTCAAAAAATATCGTATCATACTACTAGCGGCAAAAATACGGTGCACAACATTTAACTTGTCCGCAAAATTAACCGTGACCATAAGCCAATCTTTTTAACCTCCCAAGGCTGGAAGGCGTTCATACAGCGACAATCTTCTTAGCTGTTTCACAATGACTACTTGTCACATTCCAACCGTGGTTCAAGTCTGACTGATCACATTACAAAGCGTAGTATTTTCAACTGAAGGATGCAACATTTTTACAGTTGGTCTATTTGTCTCGGAAACCTAGCTGAAATGGCCAGAAACTGGATCTTGTCCGAATTCTACCAAACAACTCGTCATTCGTTCCCTGAATAAGGCGTCATTCTCACAGGCCACTAATAAACAGTTAAAATCACATACTAAAGGTTATGGCATTCTGGGTGTAATTCGTGTTACTTTGACCGGGACTGTCGGATTCCCTCTCTCTGAAGATTATCTCATTATGATCCCTTTTAATGGACTCAGGGGTGCAAGAGATGAAGAGCTAAATAGATGATAAGTCATGAATTAAATTGGTGTTGTAATGTTTTCGTCATGTGTACCACTCACGGATGGATTTGTTTTCAAATTCTAGGTGCAATGTGGGGCATACAGCTGGATGAAATGAAACTAGACTTCTTCGATTGTCGTTCACAACCTTGGTAAGCACTTGCATTTGTGTACGTGAGAGAAGTTTCTGCAACAAGTGCACTCCAATCTCAATCAAATGCTTCCGTAAATAGGGTAGAATCAGCATGGCAGCTAACAATACTTGCTTTAATTTAGCGAATGAGCCAAAATACCAACAAAATTTTGTCAGGAATTCTGTTTTTCGTCCCTCTTTAATCAGACGCTTTGGGTTAGGCTTGTGTTTTAGCAGGTTTTGCATATTTGACAATATGTTGAGGTAACTTGAACGAGGAGTTTCCCACGCCGGGGAGACTAAAAATTCTCCGTGATCGTAGTCCACTCATTCGTAGCACGTGGGCCATATCGACTGAACTACGAGGCCACACAGGAAGGCTCTCGGACTTTTTGCCGAAGTATTATCGATTACCCGCTCAAACAACATTGGTACATGACATCCACTACAGTGAATGCTTGGTGATATGAATTCCATAGCAGGATTAGGTCAATGAATAAACCATAATTCATTGGGGTGGCCTCGTCGCTCATTTAGTAGGACATAAGTGTTACAAAAACGTGGGCTGCCTCCATCCTTGGGTAGGCATTCTGCCCAAGTCGGGAATCTTTCACATTTGCGTCAATCCTAGAATTCTTCTATTAATTCACTTATTTACGTTGTCCGAATACAAACCGGATGAACAAATAATGATCAAAAATACGATAGGCTGTAAAATATGAGTAAAATGATGTAATATTTCCTGGCTATAGCTCAGATGCAATCAGCTAGTTAGAGGTAAAGAAAAAAATTATTAGACCGTGACCAGGTGTTCCGGAGTCTTGTTTTGAAAGCTCAAAATGCTTACCAGCACCAAACGATCCGAAGAACGTATGAGATGATCGATTTGGAAGTGACGGTCAGTACTGTTCAAAATGGTTTGATATCTTGTCCTGCACAGTCCAAGGTAGCAACTCACAAGCACGGCAGTGGTCACGTTTATAAGGTCGTGGCGTCTGGGTGTGAATGTCGCCGGTACGAATTTTTCCAGTACCGTTCAATTCCCCCACCTGGCAAACCGCTGATGGCCGCGGCCTTCTTTCTGAGAAGCGATGAACATTTTTATTTCATTAATGAAGAAAGTAAAAAAAATAAAAACCCTTAATTTGTGCTGTTCACCTTAGATCGGTGTTTTTTTCTAACACGTAGATGAATGACATACTCAACCGCATATAAGGAGGACTGAGTACCAAACAGTGAATGTGACCAAAGCTCCATTAGGTCTGTCGTCTAGCAGGATCTACACAGAAGTGCTCTTTTTTTATCCAAATTGCGTTATTTCATCCTGGCGTGTACATGCGACCTTGAGGGATCGGATGGTGAACTGTGGTCTGTGTGTGTGTGTGTTTGAAGCTAATTCTGGAAATTTTCAAGCAACCTCATCAGGGTTACGGATATAAAACTTTTCGATCATGAAGTCGTAGTTCTTCAGAAAAAGGTACAAAAGCCATTTACGCGGAATGCATGAGAAACCAACGGCACTGGTGAGAAACACATCGCTGGTAAAAATCAAAGTCGAAACAAGAACGAATATTCTGAGGAATGCTGCGGTAACTGCATACTTCCTCACGCGTGAAGGAAAATGCTGACACTTTAATAAAATCATAAGATGCGCTTGACTCCATCTGCAATTAGATCACTATCGTTCGCATTGTTAGCTGCTATTACAATTAGTATTACCAGTATTATAATTATTAATATTATCACAATCATTTTCTGACTCGTCGTTAACATCGTCCAAATCTTATTCGTACCAACCTGAATTATTCGAATCGTCGTAAAAATTTACTGAATAATCGTCATCATCATTCTTAATATCATCGTCTTCCGTGTCGTCATTATTCGAATCATCATCGTCATCATATTCCCTAAAATCACCATGAGGAGGGTAACCGAAATCGTGCTCTTCTGCCTTCCGATTATCATCATTATCGTAAAGTGTGTCTTTGCAATGAGTAGCAAGCAAATGACCACCGTCATCACCATGGTGATGCCCTCGTTTACATCAAAATAAGTGTGAAATTAACAAGAGATGAGCGGAAGGTTTTAACTGTTCATAATGAATGCTTGTTTCCTTTTATAATTTGTGGCCAGTTGTATGCGATGCAGCTTGGTATTACAACATAAAAATGTCATTCATATCCCTCGATCTTGATCTCCCTCAATTGTTATGTCATCCTAGGTACCTTGGAGCGTCAGCCTATTCAAAGGAGATGATCATCTTGGTGGACAAGAGTGGAAGCATGAAAGGTCGCAGCGATATCATATCAAATGCCACAGTGACGGAAATATTGAACACGCTGACAGAGAATGATTTTTTCAACGTGATTATGGTAAATGAAATTCTGATTTGGCATCCCTGACCAAGTTCTCTCTGAGAATACCGCTAACAATGAATTAGAATGCAATAGCGATTATCCGCATTCCCTTCTCCTATTGAATAAATCCGCATAACATCCGCGGATGTATTTGGTAGGCAGCCCGTCGTTGGTCACCGCGTTATAAATCCTGACTCAATTGATCCTACCAGAACCTACCTAAAATTGGTAGCTCCAAAACAGCCGTGTCTCATACCGGACCATAAAGTGCTTCCACAGCTGTTTTACACCTTAGCCGTGTATATCAAGGTTTTTCATCGTAGAGCGAAGCGAGAACTGTCCTGTCAAAGTGATTTTTACTTCAAAATCCTCTTCAAATGAATTCTGTTGGTTTACTTAAGTCTCCAACAAATAGTTGCTAGTGCATATGCTTCAAACATATTTGGTTTGTACGAAAATTTAATACAAATATTTCGCCTAACTTGGTCCATCCACGCTCATTTTCAGTTCTCTGATATACCAAAATATGCAGACCCAAGTGTAGAAGATCGATTGCTTCAAGCTTCCAGAGTGAATAAAGATGTAAGTACCACAAACGAACCCATTTGCTAAATTCAAACTGAGTTCTTTTATGTCACGTGATTCCAGTAAGCAAATCCATGAAAATAATACAAGATGAATCTCGTGAACGTACTCGACTTCCATATGACGCTTAGGTTCATGAAGAAAATAAGTCTCCTAGTCTCTCGACAGGAAATGTACGATCCCTTGATACGTAAGTTTTGCCGCTGACAAATTTGTCCGTTGTTTCCAAACTCCAAGAAACCAATGAGCTTATCCATGCAAAAAACGGTTTGTGCTTAAACGTGAGAATATTGTTTAGTGTCAGTATTTGCCAACTTTTTACCTATGGAGAAGTCATGCAGACACACATATGTGACCGGTTCACAAGATTTCACGGTTACTGAAATCAACTGGGAACTTGTTTACTGTTCAACCCTGAACAGCACAAATGAATCACCCTTCTATCTTTTACTTCCCTTATTAATGAAATAACAGTGCACATCACTTTTCAGGAAGCTGACCACGGCCAGCGGAGGGTGGCCAAGTGGGGAAGTTGACCGGCAGTGGGAGGATTCGAACCCGCGACCTTCAGGTCCGAACGCCACGACCTCATCCGTCTGGCCAGTTTGTGCATGTAGTTTATCTTACATGTTATTACCTGCAAACTCGGACAAAATCTGGTCGACAAAACTGTGTCAATGGTTAGCTTTAATACAGAGGCAAATTAAGAACTATTGAGTTGATTAACTCCCGTGCAAAGATCTGAAGATCCCTTGCATTCACCGGTTTTCAACACTTCATAATAGTATTCCTGCTTCATAACGAGGCAAGAAAGATTCAGAGAAAAACGAACAACATCAGTTATGGCCTGTGGTTTGAAATACTGACTAGCTAATTCTTAAAAGTTCACATTTTCAATTCCGAAAATGCTTAGGTCTTTAGCACAACCGGTCTTTTGTAAATCGGACATAAAAATCGATACGTAATGTTGACACAAGTTGCTGCAGATAGGTGAGGAGACTCGTATATAGTAGAAAACAGCGAACTGTGTCAGATATTGGCTGTCTGGTAGAAGAAAAATAACAAATGCAAAAAACTTTTCCAAATGTTTTGGGCATGCATTATTAACGCTTTTTCTCATTTGTCTGGTACATGTTAGTAAAACACATGGCACAATAAATTCGCGTCATAAAAACACAATGCATTGCGACTGTTGCTGAGTGAGACTGCCCGAAACTGAACGGTCACTGACAGAACAGCGCTCCGTCTTCAGTTTGGCAAATCGCTTGATGATCGATAACAGGTCATACTACTTTCCAGTAGTACGAATATGCTCACTACCGAGTCGTGAAAGCCGACAATCTGTATTCTCAGTCTTATTCTGACAACACACAACAAATTGAGAATGACGCAAGTTGGTAAACAAGCTCACCATGAGTAACTCATAACTATGCCATCATATCACACTGCGTGTGGCTAAAACCAAATTGAATCGGGGAGAAAGGACAGCGGAGTAGATTTTATAACGCGGAATTGGAAGTGACGTACACGTGATCCACGTCGAATCACAGTGTCTAAAACAAATGAGCTCAATTAGTCCGGTTGTCCTCTTCCCTGTGTATACGGATCTAAGCCAGAGGGAGGACTAGGTTCTTGAACAAAAAGTTCTATGCAAGCAACAAGAAATGCTACAGCAGGTAGGCCCAAATCTTCCGTGATTACGAGGACTAGACACTTGAACACCTATCTGAGGCTGCTTAGATGGAATATCGGTCAGTTTTAGTGACTGGGTGGATTGCACGAGGTTTGAACAGATGGCTCTCGTAATTGCTCAGATTGTTGTTATACCCATGCATTTTAATCTAGAGTTTGCAACTCCTCCGCTATTGGATCATCCACTACATTGTCCACCACTTCTCTTCTGGATAAAAATTGGTATTAAACATGTTTAGTGTGGTACAATTAAATGATCATAGTCCGGTCAAAATGCGATTGCATCCCGCTTCTCGTTTCCTTTACTATTGTCCTCAGAAGTCATTTTTAACAACCCGGGATAAAATCTGCTTGTGATTCTCACGTGATTTCGTATTCCATTTAACTTTTCGAAAATGCAGCATGCTGTAATAGAACAAGAACCCCAAACCCGGGAAGAATTGTGCTACGCCATTCGCAGTTGCACCCAAACCAAGCAGACAACATTTTTGTCACATTGTGTCTATTTAGTCGAAAAAAAGTCGGTATTTATTTGTTATTTTTCATTTCTCTGCTTTCTCCGTACCTGTTGGAAAAATGAATAGCGCATGATTCGGAAGTTCAAAAACTTTGCTCCAAACGGGACGGCATCCTACGAGCGCGCTTTGCAAGAAGCATTCAGCCTATTGAATAAGGTAAACAGTCTTCGTGCTCAGACCCACATCGACAAATTCCGAGACATTTCACATTATCATTAAATAGGCTGTGGTACTCGTAGCTCAGATTTCTTTAAAGTTTGACGTTGCTTAGCTTCGAATTTGCATCCCAGATAGTTTGTTGTCATAAGCCAGCAATAAAGTCCTTCTCTGTGAAATGCAAACCGTTTCTTTTGAGTTTTTTCTGTCCGTGTGAGTTAGCACAGATTTTCTCTGGCTCAATATCTTCTCGAACAAAATAGGTGAAATGCTTCACAATTGGGCACCCAGTCTTATGCTTCAAACTTCTCTTTCCAAATAGCTTTGATCATGGAAAAATGAATTATCAAATAACATATACGTCTCATTGGGGTCCCAGTTATCTAGTCCGATAACAGGAATAATTATAAACACTGCTTTCACACTTGTGCTGTGATAAAAGTTGGGCAATGTAATCAAACTTCTGACCCGATGTTAAAAACTGTTTCGGTGAATCTCTGCCTCGGAATGCTATGACTGGTTTTACTGTCTGTCGGGAACAGATTCAGCCATTCAGATCGTGGCAGCAAGCAAACGGAACGAGGCATTTAAAAGACTTTTCTCGACCAACAAATTCCGTGCATGTCCGATCGCGCAAACTAAAAAGGCAACTAAGCCCCACTTCATTGCAAAGTAATTCAGGAATTAGGATGGAATTCAAGTTCCTGGAATTTCTATTGCTAAAATAAGGCAACTTGTCTACTTAGTGTGGTTTAGTATTCATAAATTGACCATCTAAATCACGGCTTTCGGTGTCCGCGAATCCCCAATAGACCTAACAGGAATACAGGAAGAAAACTTGTCTTTCAAAATCTACTGAGGCAAGCATAACATGGTTACGGCATGTTCGACTACACATCTAGGCCACTGTCACCCA
Organism: Fasciolopsis buskii; assembly: GCA_008360955.1. Taxonomy (NCBI): domain Eukaryota; kingdom Metazoa; phylum Platyhelminthes; class Trematoda; order Plagiorchiida; family Fasciolidae; genus Fasciolopsis; species Fasciolopsis buskii. The sequence goes on along the minus strand of LUCM01001928.1, from coordinate 125,565 downwards.
GTCAGTCTCAGTATTTTTGATCCATTTCTTGGCGTACTAATCCCGTTAGCCAGTATCCAATCGAATTAGTCTTTCTGTGCTTATTGGCTGATATCGGCCTTCAGCTCCTGGTGTGTATTGGATACCTGGTATGTACTCACAGTTTGTCCTTTTGTGTGAACATATGTGTGTGTTGAATCCTAATGAGATAAAACTGTCTCCTAAGGCTTTTCACTCGGTCACAGCATCCCTCGGACATAAAAACTAATACTGATCACATTAGATGGACATTCCTGGGGGCAGCTGAAATGCTAGATGAACAATGCCAAGTACACTGCAAAATTAGCCTATGTTTGCTAAGGCATCTACTTTTTCTAGCTTGTAGGGAGCCTGGGTCAAAAAAATGGAAGAATCAATAGATTTTTTTCTTGTAACGTAAAGCCAACCTTCTCACTAGAATCTTATTTAAATCGTTAAGAGCGTAAATGGATAATGAGTCCATATGAGAATCACATGGCAAATCGTGGGAGGATTTTCGTCGGTCAGGCAAGGCTAACCTTCAGAAAAAAGAAACGCACTAGCATAAGGGTGGCTGGACAGAAGAATACCGAGTACGCATACCCGAACAGCTGCGATGACGGCGAAACCAGTCGTGTGCTTCCATGCAAATTTTGTTCATCCATCCATATGCGAAACTTACCACTGAGAGGTAAACCCAACTTTGTTCAGACGCTGCTTTAGATCAGAAGTTTACCACCCTCTGATGGGTAGCCAGATTAAACAGCTTTGAGCTCACTTGCTACAGCGGTTACATTTAGTGAACTTTACCCATCGTCCATCTACAATCCTCACGAGACGATTTTGTACTACTATGCCCCCTGAAGGGACGCGGAATTCAAAATGTAACGTTTGCTCGAATAGCTTCAAGGGTGAATCACACGCGAGCTCACTAGATATGTGATACGTTCCATGATGCTAGTGACTTGGAATAAATAGCAGTTAATCGTAATTTCTAATCTCACGTTTCCGTGGAAGAACATTATTGGACTGCAGTAATGTGAGTATACTGACATCGACATTTTCTAATCAAAATCCAATGACATATTCGGAATATATACTTTACGTGATACTCCACAAAGAAACATTGTATTTTTACTATTGATTCATCAGAAAAGAACCGAGTCAATACAAATTTCCTCGGTGTACGGGGAACCGAAATGAAATCAGCGAAGCAGATAACAAAACATTACTTCAATGACTTAGCTGTGAATAGGTACTATTGACGTGACTAGGAGAAAAACCGGGCGCCTTAGTTAACGAATCAGTTTCACTATAGGTGCAACTAAAGGATAGTAAACCGATAATTTAGACCAGGAACGGGAAGTGTTGCTCACAGGAAACAGGTGAGGAAATGGTGGGTACCATGTGAGCTTCATCAGCAGTTGCTTCACGATTCTGGGCGAAATGAGAGCCGCCTATGAATACTGGAGGTCGTGAAGACAAACTAGATTGAATAATGCATCATCCACACGAATACGTTACTTCTATGTTTTCGTTTTCTTTGTGATGGTCAGAAATCCGAGGAGTTTTCTTCGACGTCTTTCGCTGAAACAAACTAATGAGGACAATTATTACTAATAACACTGGAACTAATAGCATATTTGCTGCTCTGCTAAACCTAGCTTGTGACTGTTATCATCGCCCAGACAATGGTGCTAACATTGTCCAGCTTCAAACAAATTAACTGTGTATCGTTTTGCGTAATCATTTCCGTTTTAACAGTCTCAAGAGCAAACCACTAGCGGGAAACGATGCAATCGAATTTTGATGTTCATAACTGACAGTGTCCCTGGTTCTTACAAGGAACTCCTGGAACAGTACAACCCAGAAGTAAGTTTTGAACCGTTTGCACATAGAACACGATTCCTATCAGTGTTTAGGCACAAACACGGTCTTTCATGTCACTGATAGCTCATCCTTGTTTGTTCGTTAGTGCAATCAATTAAAACTCATCGGTACGAAGTTTGATGGCTCATGGAAAGACTTATCAGGCAATCAGATGAATGAACGTATTTCCGATAACCAAGGAGGTGCCATCTGTGCTCTGTGCTCCGGTCAGGTCGTTAAGGATCATCATTTACGTTGCCTACGCACCTGTTTACCCAAAAATAAAGAAAATGGACCGAGTAGTCAAGGATGAGGTTATTTGAATAGTTGTTTTCGACCTCAATCCAGAGAAAACGGAAGTATGTCATTGACATCTCGCGTTGCTTGAATCTCAAGAAAGAAAACTAAAGTGTGATATGGAAGCCCGTTTTCAGTTTTTATGCTCTTGCCAATAAATCATCGAATGCGACCAGCGATGACACAGGCGGACGGGACTAGCAGATAAAACCAAGTCATATCAGTCCCTGCACATGACTGTCTCCATGTCTATGAAATCGACCGTCATGTCGAACTTGCAAGTGGTTGCGCAAAAACTGGAGACGATAAATTTGGACGTCCTACAACCAAATGCATGCGGCTTAAACGTTATTCAGAAGACGTTACTTTGAATTAGTGTGGACCGAATTCTTCCATTCAATCCACTGACTGATTAGACTGAACAAAGTGCGGACACAAAAATTCTCCTAATCATACTAATTGTTCGCAATACTCTACCACTCTGGACGATGTCCGTCCATGTGCCCGGATATGCGGCCGGTCATGCAGAGAAAGCGTTAACCAAAGAAACCGCGGAATCCGGAAATTTGCCTCGTATTCGAAAGCGTTATCTGTTTGGATGTCGCTGAGACACCCACCTGGGCGGCATAGAATGCCTTGATCGATGTACCTAGAAGCTTTGTCTCATGATCGCCGTTTCCTTATCACCTCAGAACTACCAGCAAATATATTCAGGTTGCTGGAATACCGTTTGTTATTTGCCGGTTTTCTTGTCTTTGAACATGTATGTCGATAGGCTATTCAGGGTAGTCATTTTGGGCGAAAATATTTTGAGAAAATAGCTCACTTTTGATTAGCCCCAATTCACGCATTCATTTTTCTTTCAACCAACAAACCTCTAAGGATCCTCGTCGTTTCGAGCGGTGCAAATTGTCAGAGAAAACATCAGTGTAAAAATTCGGCTTCTTTTAATCCCCTAACTATATGTCACCTCGTAAAGAATCATCGGTTCGAATATTCGAAAGCAATTTTGTTGGACAGTTTGTGCTGCTCCGGTGAGCCGAGAAACCCGTCGTTTGTATGCATGCTTGTTCGTCGCTGGGAAAAGTTAGCCATGCGCTATAACGAGTGCATTACACACGGAGTGGTTGTTTTTGGTATGCAGACAAGAGCAAAGAAGAAATGTGAATCACTTTCGGACCAGTGACAGTGACTGTTGGTAACTCCTTCTACTGCAAAGTCGCCATGACTTTAATTAGGTGGTCAGTAAAGCCGTAGGCTGTTGCCTGCCATGTCTAGCGGACTGTCAGCACAAATGCTTTCTTTGTAAATGGAATTGTTTTTTTTTCTTGAGTTCAAATGAGTACAAAATTAGTTAAAAGTCTTACAATTTTCAAATTTCTTTCCCTGACAAACTATAATGGAGAACAACTGTAGAGCACCGTACGTCTTGGTTACGGTTGTTAGATTTGTCTAAATGGTTTGAATAATGCAGTAAAAGTGTTTGAAGTTCAACTGCTGCAATCGAAAAATCATCTGCCTAATTAGCCATTGAATTTACTGGTTAAAATGCTTGTTACGTTTTCCAATCTTACGTTGTAACCGTATAAGGGGACACACTTTTAAGTGCGCCCATGCAGATGTTACCATTCGTTTAACTTGACAGAAAATTTGCATATTCCTTTTCAAGGCAACCTTGCAGTGTCCTTGCAGTCTAACGGATGATATACACAAAATATCCGATCAAAGTTATTGCTCACGCTTTCGTCCGAATACCATCTACTCAGCTGACGCTGCATGCCGGTAGTATCGATTTTTGGTAAATGCGACATGACATAATTTGACTTCGATGAGAGAATCAATATGAATCCTAATGGAATAAGAAATCGAATTCAGCAGTTGGAAGAATTACAAAATACGATTGGGAGATAATCACTTTATTTGAGACCCAGCCTCAAAAACCCAGTAATGCATGTTTCCCAAATTAAATCACCTAAATGATGAACTTAATTTGAATAAAAATACAATCGTTCTGAAAGTTTCGACGAAATCTTTCCCAACTCTTTATAATTTCATAGAAAAACGTACGAATATTCGTCCATCTTTTGGGCCAGCACTCGTCCGCCGAACCGTATGTGGAGGAATTGGCCTGTTCCAATCGTGGTAAGTGTCCAAAAAGCGTTTTACACATAGCAGCTTCAAAATTTTGAAAATCGGTCGACACAACTCACTCAGTGCAATATTGTTCACCTGACTCAGACTGAAATTTTACACGTCAGTTTTATATGGAAAATATGATCCCCATTGGTTGATTCTTTTCGTACTCTAAGGTACAGGTTAATGCGCGAGGGTGAATGACCGCTTGTGATATTGTTTCTCAAAGAACTTGGTCCTGCGAAGGAACTTCCATCTTAATAAATCTGACTTGAATTTCTCTATCCTGTTAACAGTTGGAAGGGAAGGTTGGAATACATCGCAACATTTTGTTCGTTCTCTAATACTACTTGCAAAGTTATCCAGTAACAAAAAATGAAGCAAAAATTGCGCTTTAGTCGAAAAAGCTACTGTTTGTCAGCTTGTCCTGATAACCACAACTTACGTGGATTATTTTAAACGAAACATTTTCTAGGTTATGCAGTGACGATTTCAACGCTGGGCGATGTTAAGGAAAATGTGTTGGTAAGTACTTTCCTAACGATAGTGTTCACGTTTTGAAGTAATTTGATTAATGTTTATTCACGACTGACAGCACGGGGCTGTTGGTTTCAGACAGAGAAACTTGCTCATCCTCTGATATTCTCACAGTTTTTCTTCCCTGGAAGAACGGTACCCAGTGCAATTTAAGTTTGTTCAAAATTCGATTGAGCCGGAAAGTGATCAGATGTGAATAGCATCAAAGCGGTCGGGGAAAAAACCGTAATTCGCTAATCTCTTCTTTCAGAAACATCTGGATGTCGTGGCACGGTCCAATGTGCTCCTCAACGATGCCTATGCAGTTTGGACTGGCGTTTCTGTCGGACAGTTTAATCTTAAGGTAGGCCGCTTTCTGCTTTCAGAACTGTGGTTGACCTCTTGTTTGGTTTACGCCATGTGATTAGCATCATTCCATTGGTTATTCGATAAGTGCCTGCTACCGTCATGGCGGTTATTCATGCATTCAAAAATTGGAAATTCTAGTGTCAATTTTTAAGCATGTTTTAATAGTAAGGGTGAACTGGGGAAGTTGAGTTAGACCTTTCCTGACTTATTTAGGGATAGAGACAAGGATAGACCTGAACAATTCACAACGCTCTCGGAGATCAACGTCTACCTAACTCAGCGATTCTTTACTGCATCTACAGTAAATGATCTCAAATGTATCTTAAAAAATTCCTCAATGTTACCGTTATGAAAGCTAATTTGTGATCGCCAACCTGGGCTACTTCCGGTCCCTCCTTGACGTCGATCGAATGAATCGATCTCCAATGATTTATATAATCACATTGGGATAATACTCACTTGTGTGATGACGCAGCTGCCTGTCTGTTCTGCTACAATGGAGGCAGACTATCCATGTCTGAAGCATTAAATGGGACAGCGAACGCTGCATCTCGAAAACCGGTGAGTGCTCACGTGACTCGGAGGACAACTACCAATGAGGTGCAGTGATATGTCTACTTAACGACAAGTTCTGGAAGTCTATCGATAAACTGACGTGCACCATCACATGTCGTGAGATTCAAACATACCGATCACTTTATATCTGCTTTCTTTTAATTAAAAATATATACAAATTAACCGAAGCAAACAGTCACTGGCTTGCATTTTCTTTACTATGGTTTCCTCATCATTCGGCAGTCATTTAAACAAATTTCACGGATTTCTCTGATCCGAATGCGACAGGACTGACCCAAGGGAAAGAATATGGTGATAATTTTATTTAATAAGTACTCCCACTTTTTCTTCGCAGTCCTCAGGAAATGTTCGAAATGACAGAATCAATCGAGAAAAACCTGGTCCAGTTCTTTGTAAAAAATGTACGGTTTAGCTGAAACGGATATTTTCGGTAGTGTAGATCCATCCAAAGCTTAAACTACTGAAGCTTGCATAATTTTGTGACTATATATATATATATATATATATATATATATATATATATAACTCATTGTACGCCTTCTCAACTCTAAATATATATATATGTTTACACATATATGGGGTTCATTACATGTCAACTTTTTCGAACTCGTCTTGATGACCTTGAACTGTCCATTATAACCATGGTTCCGAACTTGAAAGTGGATAAGATTTTGCACCAGAAAATTGGTAGTCCAACCGAAATAACCGGTTATCGGGCGAATCTTTAACAATCAAATGGAGCATTGTCGGTCTAGTGTGAAAGCATCGGCTTAATCTCGTAAATGTTACCCGATAACTTTAACCAGATCTGTATAGGACGAGGTTGATACTAATACAGGAAAACAGAGGATATACCTGGCCCTGCGGGTTCAGACATCATTCGCGTTTAGTTACTAACCCACTCTTTCGCACTAGAATGAGATAACCTTGTAGTCAAGAAATTTTCCATCCATCTCGGTTCTTAAGTCATGCCTCTATGTCTTCATGGGCGCTGTATATGTGTTTAATTAACTACTGGATTTGTTTTTTTTTTCTTTTCTGTTTACTGGCAGCAATTAAAAAAGGAAAACTTCTCGAATCCCTACGTTGCGGTACGTTATTCCCCAAATGACAAGTTGTAAACGATATCTCTGTTTCCCAGGCCAGAACGTAACTCGTGACGGGTAGATTGTATCTACCACAGGGTTAATCTGACCAGCATTTCAGATGTTTTACAGACAACACTACAAACAGTATATTTTTTGTTCGAATTTGGAACGGTGTAAAGCGTTCGCGATTGAAGAGGGGATGCAGTTGCAACGCAATGAATCATAATGAGTCTTTCTGTGTCAAAGCTAAACTGGATTCAGTCGCCAATTTGAAACTGTACTTGGAACTTCTACCAATGCACATTTTCATTTGGAGACCGGCTACCGAGGAATGTATATAACACTGCATTGCGCGAGACGTTTTGAAGCCAAGATGGGCAAGAAGCATCATGTAAACAAAGCACTTTCTCTCAGACTGAAGGTCCGAGGACTTCCAGCTTGCTATTAACACGACAGTTCCCGCTAATTCGAATTCATATCCGAAAGATACCGCAAACTACCGGGTAAATAATGATGGAAAGACAAGATAGTGCCGTCGACTGTATGCTGCATAACTACTGTAGCGTAAATCACTACGAACACCGATTACGAACGGATTGCAAAATTCTAATCCACGCTGTCTGGTGAGGAGAGATATGGTGGGTTGAAGGGGCAAAATGACCAAATTGTAACATCTCACGGATTCGTATAGTTCTCAGAATTTCGGCCATGCATCCATGGAGGATGGGCTGGGTCGCGTTTGCAATTTGGTAACTGTCGCCTAGAATTTCCATAGTAGTTTGTATTGTTGGTGCTGATCGAAGTTGAACTGCCGCACTTATGGCCGTTCGAAGAAAAATCCCGAGCAATCCTGACTGCTTTTCCACCGGTGAATTCGCTGCCACGCGCTACTGGCAAAACTGCCGGTGGTCAGTTCTTCGCTCATCACCGTCCATCACCTTTGGTCACATGCATTGCTAATGCCACAACTAAGGTCGTTTGGAGCCCATCACTTTGTGTTCATCGTTTCGGATTGTTTCTGATGGCTCAGTGCCACACTGTGGGTGTGAGTAGGATAAACCATCGCGTGCGAGGATGAAAAGAGAACAAGTTGATAGGCAAATAAAATTACTAGTACTGACATTTTCTTGCAGGCTCCCAAACTTTCTACCGCTTCGGTTTTCGATGTCATTTCAATAAAATCCACTTGAAAATGACTAGGATAATCGCCGATTCCCCGGCACTCCCCAACGCAAATTCGCAACTTCAAAAACAAACACCAATACTTATTTCTGATGCATGTTTTACCAGTCAAAATAAATGTCACGGACGTGTAGACGCAGTGACACAGGACCCTAGGGTGAATTATATAACGTCGCCCCAAAAATTGCAGTACTTGTTTCCCTCGACGAACTAACCACCGTTTAAGAAAATGTTGTCGCTTAAACAAGCCTCGGCGTATATCGTGGGAGTAACCCAGTGATGGACGGGAATCGACAAATGGTCGTTCCGTTGTGCACTTGTAGAAATTTCAAGCCCACTTACCACCCAGTTCACAAGGTAAATCAGTTTCACACTCACTGTCAAACCCGAAAGAGAAACCAAGGCAGCGGAACGGCAGTTTCACATGTGGTAAATTTCAGCCCCAATCACCCTTTTACTCCGGCCGCATTGGTAGTCGTTCCTGTGGAAAGATGGGCGAAATCTCACAACGAAAAATTCGGACAGCGTTGTTTAATAGAGCTAGTTTTTTTACTGATTTTTGAAACATGAAATTTATCTTCATGAAAATGTTCTTAACGCAGCCCGGTCAAGGACATTTGCCAAACCAGCTGCTGAGCAAAATTGTGGTTTGTGTTGGTAACCGCTTTGAGCTGCAAGTCGAAAAAATCCTTATGGATAGACATGAATAATATTACTTCTTTAACCGGTATCTGTTTGCAAGGTGCAACCCACTTTTTCCGGCAGTTAATGGTTTAATAAGTTGTTTTACTTTTTACTCATTCATATTTATCAGTGGCTGCTATGACGGAGTCGAATTCTCAGTAGAGCTGTGACCTAGAATTTCTGAAACGAAGGATGTTGCCGTAGGGCACATAATAAAAATTAATATCACTGCCCAGCAAGGTGAAACAAGAACGTACTATTAGACTAACGACATCATCACCGCGGCGAACTCTGACGGCGTTGGCTATGTTGAGCGACCGCCAGACATCAAAAATCATGTTTACCACACTTGAATCCGAAAATCACAGTTTGTACGATGCGCGGCAGCATCGAAGTAGTCAGAGGGTTTCTTGGAGATCATAGCTGGTAGCATTTAAAAAGTCGGCAACGACCCGTCAAATGCGTATCTGTTAATAGTAATGCCCTTAGAGTTCAAATAGCCGAAAATGCCACCCGAGCTGTGTTTGTCTTCCGGGGTTATCAAGGCTGCATTTGACGAGGAAATCTGTTACCTGGACATCATTTCGGTTTATAAGCAGAAACGTGGAGGGCAACCTAATACAGAACAGAAGGAATCTATTGAAGAGAACTTGCGAATGAAAGTTTTCAAACAAACTTTGGGCCTCAGGAAGTCAAAATTCCCCAAGTTCAAGATCTGTTCCTAATCGTTTCTAACTACTCAGACTATTGGCAGTGCTAAAACACTGAGCGCATAAATTTTTGACATCCACGGGTTATCCCTAATTTGTGGGCACCTATCCAGTCGTTGTTTCTGACGCGGTCCTCACATGTGACAGTGAGACAAAAAATTACTTGGCTCGATTCAGATTGTTGCTGACTAATCAACACTCGTTTCATTTTCACCGAGTACAGTGAAGTATGCAAAGCGGGTGTAGCACCAGTTCTGAAGGGGCAATACTATTCAGTCACCCTTATCAGCGGTATTTACCTCGCATCCGAAAAGGGATGTTCCGAGACCACTTCTGTGCGATGAGTTTTCATCGCAAATATCTGTCCGACTTGAGGTTTACAAATGCTGCTTATCACTAGGCCCTTCAGCTACCACTGAACCCAAACAAAACAGTAGCTAAACCCTCAGTTCCAATGTTTCAGCGATGGAGTACTGCCTTTGTGGTGTACGACCACGATACTATGATGTGACTCGCCAAGTTGGTTTCACTTCTTGATCTAGTAGCAATTTGCATTTCACAGTTTGTGGCCGTGCCAAGTAGAACAGTCAATATACTGCTCAATATTACAGTTCCACCGTCATTCCGGCTTTGGAGAACAGCATGGCAATCGCAAATGAATTAAGTACATCCACGGTTTTACGTACCACAGATGGAGCTAAGAGTGAAAACAAATCGAGTGCTACACTATAATGACGGACTAGTTAGTCGCCTCACCCAGGTTACGAATGCGGTTCAGTGTGTTCTTCCGGTTAAGAGTGGATAAATAATTCAACCTGAATACCCTTTCTCCAAAACAGTTTTAAGTCACATCAAAATATTTGGGAGAGTAGCTCTTCAGCATGAGCGAAAAGTTGGCAAAACCAGTCGTCCTAAAAATGCCACACTAATCAAATATTTAACCTGTCCAATTTTTTCTTCTGCGTAAATCACCGGTGCAGCGGGTGGGCATTCCTCTTTGATGGCTCCATAGTTAACGTTTTCGATTATTCTGATTTGATTTGGTTTGCTAGATTTCACCTCACTGTCTTCAACCATATGATCCGAGGAATTTTTCGGAGTCCAAACACAGGTAGAAGAGGTTAATTCACCGATGTACGCTGTATATTTTCTACACATTTTTGTTATACGTAAGAGATTATACAGTTCATAAAATTAAACGCCATACGTCATCGTCACCCAAATCACCGTTAAGATTACCGCCACGGATGCGAGATAAGCACAGTGCTCCCATGCTTGCTTATTGGCGACTAGCGCAATTGCATCCTAAGATGAACCGCATCTTAGAACCAAATGAAAACAATTAGACTAGACCAATTCTTTGAACCGTTTAGTTCATTTTCTACGAAAAGCAGTGAACAACTGCAGTTAACTGATTGCCACAAGACCATAATTAATTGTAAGATTTGTTTTAATATTCAAGGAACAACATGTGTCAATTGGGAGCAAGTTAATCCCCCAGAAACGTGCCCACTCATCTGTCTTTTTTGAACTCATCTAACTCGCTTTGTTTACGTTGTACTTTCAGACAATGCCTCGAAGATTTCAGATGACAACAGAACAAAATATTGTTCTTATTCAAGATAACAACATGTACATAGTAAGTAATACTGAACGAAATTTCGGTGCATTTGTCTCAGTTTAGTACAGTTTCGTATAGCACAGTGATTGCTGTTGCTCTGATGCCGGGAGCTGCGTTAAAAATAAATAAAACAGATCGTGGAGATATAAGTAAACAGTTCAATAAGTGAGATTTATTGCAGTTTGAGGGCTTGACCGAAACATTTAAAATCATTAGAAGGTTCTATTGACGTGCATATCCATCGAATATAAAAACTGAACTCGATTCCAAGGCGCCTGATTCTAATTCATACACTTTAGGCATTTGGAAATCTGTTCCAATCTCATTTCAACTTGAAACAGCTTGATGAACTATCACCATGTCCTTGATTTCCAGTGCTACCAACTTTTCTGAATTAATCTCCGAGTGGCCACTCTCAAAATCGCAGAATAAATGAAATCACGTCCTAAGAACCAACTTCAGAGTATTTTTTCCCAGGAAAGACTGATTAATCTAAGGGATTGGAACAACCAAGAAAAAGATTCGATTATCCTCGATGAAAAGTCTAACTGACGGATCTGAGCACGTGGCATGATCCATGATGATATAAATGATTTAACAAAATCATCGTTCAGCGTTGTATACCAAGGCAAAACCCACTGACCAACTCCGTTCTACCAGGTATTTATATATTTGTGCTAAAGAGTGAATATGAAATAGGGGCACGAAAAGAACCTACACAGGCGAGAAGAAAAATAAGAATGCTGCAACAGCCAACATACGGAATGCAATCTAACTATACAACCACATTTACTCAGGCAGTTTGATTCAACAGAAAATGACAACTCGATCGCCACTGCTCACATTTCGCTGCAATATACTTTGGATAATGTATATAACTTGTTTTCTCGCATTTTGGACCCTAACCACGAAAATATGATAAACTACCTCATCTGAGTCTGCGGTACATTTTTTCAGTCCACGTTCCCATGTCATCTGCTGACCCCCACATAGTTTCCTCCATTCCTTGGGAGGAACACAAAATAAGGTACGATATGGTAGACGAGAGTTCACCATACACAACAAGTGACCTAAGCAGCGTAGTCCAAAAAGTTTCATACGCCGAAACAAGGTATTTTCAAAACTTGCAGCCAGTACTAGATTCCTCGCCTCCACATTTTCACCCGGTCCATAATCTCTAGTTCCTCTCCATCCAATATCAATTTCAGCACCGCACAATGGTCGTCCAATTCTTGTAAAAGCACTTTGCACTTTGGAGGTGCAAAGCACATGACAAATCGAACAATCGATCTCGACAGTCTATCGAGTGCACGTTGTGCATG